>CM048820.1:35497340-35735166 GCA_026586065.1 Dioscorea zingiberensis | reverse complement strand
ATCTTCCATTATCAGACAAAAAAGTAGAATCACCTTTACAGTGATATGTTCTTCAATGCAGTCAGTAGCCTAACAGCCTAAACACTAGTAAGGCCCTTAACACTTCTAAAGCATCGTAATATAAGATAGAATTAGTTAAACCCTTAGCATTTCTAAAGCATTTTAATTCAAGATAGAATTAGATTCGAAAGCAAAACCTTTTCAGCACTGTGGTCATGCAATTCTCTGCATTTATGCAGATTGACAGTAAAACCTTAGTTCAAATACTCAAAACATAGGACCACTGGAATACCTAATACTATAGGTATGATCCAGTATGACCAAAGAGCAAGAAAGTTTCTCATACTGCCAAAAGAAGATTCCCTAAGCTTACTCATGTTTTGGTCAAATTGAACAATTTTGGTGAATTGACAATGAACTTAGAAATAAATTTTTTTTCCCCTGATAATATCAACCTTACAACATCAAACAAAACAAATAGAATCACATGATATGATAATATTCTACAAAGCAGTCAGCATCTTATAATATGTCATGCCAGAAGAAACTACACCAACAGTCAAAATAAACAGAAGATAGCGAAAAAGGAAACAAAGAACAGGAAATTGAAAGCACATAAACATTATAAAAAAAACTGACCTGGAGGTGAAGGAAAGGAACTGGCCTCTCATTTCCAAGAGGGATTCCAACTCATTGCCCTTCATGGCCCTATAAGCCTCCAACATTTGAGGACATTCCTCTTGGAACCTGATTAGATATTTCCTGATGAACTCCTCTTCAGTGAGAAGAAAGGTCACGAGGAGCAATTGCTTTCTCCGTCAACAAGTTCTTGGATACCAGAGTCTCATACACACAGACTCTTGGAGCAATCCTTTTCTCAAGGCTTAACATCAGAAGCACCGAGTATGATACCACGAATTCTAGAGTCCATTTTTAGCTTCTCCATGAAGAAGCCAAAGCTCCTAATGTTCTCCTCAGAGAGACTCATAATCATAGGATTCTTTTTCAAACAGGAGAGTATCTTATCTTCTGACAACCCAAAACTCTTATATACCTCCAGCTTCCTTTCCAATGTGGCTGCACTAATGGCCGAGACCGAATGGAGAGCGTGAATGAACATGGCATCAGACAGGATGAAGCCCATCCGCAAGACCCTTCCCATGGATTCACCAAACCGGCTGATGCTTTGCATGAGCACTGAAGGTTGGATTTTTGCAAGTTTGGCAATGCTCACTATAGGGACACCAATGCCACGCAAGGTGTCGATATTGGGCGCCATTTTGTTCTTTAGATCGACGCGGAGGATCCAAGTCGAGCGCTTTGACAGCGGAGACGACGTCCTTTATCGGTGTGGAGTATGACCTTGAGGAAATCAAAGTTGGGGATGATTCGGTTCTTCAAGCTCGCTACCAAGATGTGTGCATCGGAGGAGATGAGCTTGGTGAGGAATGGAGGAGAGAAGCCGGCACGAAGATAGAAGTCCATCTTGGGCTGGAACGATGCGAGGCGGGGTTGGAGAGGAGGAAGCGCGGGTACGTGGAGATGAGCTTGGCGATCTGGGAGGAAGTGAAGCCATGGGATTGGAAGAAGGCGAGGACGGAATCGGTGTTGCAATTGACAGTGACCTTGTTGCCTTTGGTGAAGAAGCTAAGCTTGGAGACGACGGTAACGGCGGCGGCCGGCGAGAGGCCGCAGGAGTCAGTGAGGAAGGAGTTGAGAGATGGAGCTTGGAGAGTGGAGAGGTTGGCGATTGTTGCGATTCTGGGAAACCCAAGGGAGATCCGGAGAAGCATCGCTGAAAAAGGAGAACCCTAGGGCGATTGATCAGGAGAGACCACTGGACACTTGCGGAGTTTTGGTTTTATAGTTTAGAAGAGCGCGTTAAAAATTAAAAATAAATTAAAATATAACTTTTAATTTTTACCTTCCAGGTTAATTTTTTTTTTAGCGATTTTGAATAATTCTTTTAGGATGAGGCATCTTAACTTTTTTAACTCTGTAAAATAGCCATAACTTTTTTTAAGTTTTAAAAAATCATCTCTATGATCATTAACGGACGTGAGATTAAGTCTTTAACTTTTTTATTAACTCTATTATAATCCTATTATAACCCTATTATAATATTATTATGATATTATAATCCAACCCTTCTCTCTCCTCATGACCCTCACAACCTGTTTGCTGTGACTCCCACTCCACTCACCAGGCGGTGGAGGCGACAACAACAAGAAGGGCGGCGACTTGCATGGAAGTGAGGTGCCACTATAGAATGAACCCAAGCGGTGCAACAGCGGGCATGAGGCCAGGAGTTCTGGACAATGAGATCCTATCTCCGATGGCGGACCGGACGTTGTGAGCATCGAGGGAGAAAACCAAAAAAAACTTAATTATGTACAAATTAAACGAAGAAAAAAACACACGATCTTAATGAAAATCCAGTCAAACAAGAACAGGGTTTCCAAAACTTAAAAGAGAGGATAGGGTGGAGTTCTCTCTCTCTCTCTAAAAACCCTTTCTTTTTTATGTAACCATTTAACGCCTCTGTTCAAACCCTAGCTATGCAAACCTTCTTTGTTTCTTTCCACGATTTCGGTAATTCTTTCTTTCTCTCTCTAGGTGTCTATAAATGGTGTGTTAGAGTTCCATATCAGGTTGAGAATAGATGGTGTTAAATATAGCTCTATATATGGTGTCCATAAATGGTGTTATATATAGCTCCATATAAGGTCGCCAATTAGCTTTTCACAGAGAGATTTCATAGTTACTTATTAGGAGAGAGAGAGAGAGAGAGAGAGAGAAGGATAGATCATGGCACTAGCGACAAACTAGATTTCATTCTCGACACCGAAACCTCCTCTTCTTTCATTCTCTCAATCTCCTTCATCTCACTAGTTTCTCCCTCACTTCACAGACCACCATATGTTCAAAGCCTTCCTTTATCTCGAGCAACAGTTCTCCGGCACTGTCTCCATCCTCCCCTACATCAACATCTCACCTTACACCACCATGCATGACTACATCTGCTCACTAACAATAGACAAGAAGGCCAAGCTCATCATCCTCCCCTTCCACCATTGTGTCCCCATCGATGGCGCCGTCGAAGCCGTGGACTCCACCATGCAAGCAGTCAACATGCATGTTCTGTGTTACGTGCCACGCTTCATCGAGATCCTTTTCAACTAAGTGGTGGTGGTAGTTCTAAAGGTGGCCTTGTCGCCGACCGCATTGCAATATTCTTCCTTAAGCCCGGCTGCTAATAGGGAGGCATTGGCTTATGCGGTGAGGATGGCAATCAACCTACTGGTGGAGGTGGTTGGTGAAGGTCAGGTTGTAGAGAGGGTGGGAAGGGAAGAAAAGGGTGGATGACGAGGTGATGGAGGGGTTTAGGAGAGAGAAGAGCTTGACCAAAGTTTAGATGACATGGATAAAATCAGAAAGGAAATAGGGACCTACTCTTAAATTTCTGCTATATAGTGAAAAGTTGTCACGTGACCGTCACATGGCTTTATTAATCTCACGGCCGTTACAAGAATGATGACAAGGTGTTTTTTTGAAACTTAGAAAAAGTTGCGGTTGTTTTATAGAGTTAAAAAAGTTGAGGTACCTGATTGAAAAAGCAACATTGTTCAGGTGGGTAAAAAAAATTTAACCCTTTTACCTTGCTGAAAGTTCCAAAAAAAAAAACATGCAGAATTTTACAACTCAAAAATCCCTGATATTTTTCATATGCTTAAAAAACCCCTTCTTTTTTTTTACCAAATATCATATCAATTTGGAAGCTGTTAAAATACATATGAAATTATCTAAATGTCCATGAATAGAAGTAAATGCACACTATTCTTTGCTCTTCTCCCCAACTTCGCTAGTTGCTCCTCCCCAACTTCATGAGAATCCATATTGCCTATTACTCTTCTTAGCATATTCACAGCGCCCAGCCTCCGCCGCCGACAAGGAAGACCATTTCTCTGAAGCTTCACTGGCCACAGGGAAGACCATCTTCCCCAAGCGTCATCTCCAAGGTGAGCCCCTCCCAAAGGAAAGCTCTCCGGTTTTGGGAGTTTAGGGTGTGTGATTCAAGGCGAGCCTCTCTAATGGAAATTTCTTGGTATTGGGGGTTTTAGGGTGTGTGATTAAGGGGTTTATTTTTAGGTTCTAGGGCACAGATTGAATATAAAAGAACTTTCCAACTTCGGTTATGAACCAAGATAGAAATTAATGTCCCATTTCTCTTGATTCCTTGTTTTCTCTTTAAGAGTTTTTGTTTTGTAAGCATGTATTTTTTGGAGTCTGCGTTTATTTTTTTGGCGAAAAATTATGTATTTTTTTGGTGTCTGCATTTATTTTTTAGGGGTAAGCGTGTATTTTTTGGAGTCTGTGTTTATTGTTTTTATAAGCGTTTACTTTCCAATTACTGTATAAGCAAGTCCTTTTCCATATCTATGTTGCAAAATAAAGGAGAAAATAAAGAGGAGAAAACTTGCAATCGCTTATTATTATTATTCCAATGAAATCAAGGGCGTGGTTACATCCCACAAACTAACTTTACTCATAAAAGATAGGATAAGATTTTTCAAACGGTCTACACAATTGCTTTAATAACCAATTATATAAAAAAAAACAAAAACAAAAACCTAACAAACAAACACTACAACATGACCTTCTTCTTAAAGAGTGAAGAGCGTCTCCTTGGCAACTTGCAAACAATATAAACCTTGTATGAGAGATGAAAATGCAAAAACCTCGCTGGAAACGCAAATCTCTCCCTCCAAGTTTGCTGGAAATGCAATGGAAGTGCGTAAAACTTAGCATTTTTCAAAGCAACCAGCGCTAGAAATGCGATGTGACTAGGCGGGAGATCTCCTGCCAAAGCAGCCAGTATGGTAAAATTGCCATTTTTCAAAAAAACCTAACAGTCCACTGATGGAGGGACCTGCAAAGGAGAATGTCAAAAAGCAGGGACTAACTAGGAAATTGAAAAATCAGAGGGGTTGTCCAGGAAGTTGGAAATATGTCGGGGATTGTACGGTAATTTACCCTATATATATATATATATATATATATATATATATATGGGATAAACCACTTTTATTGAATAATGGTGTCGCGAAGTACACTACCAATGATGGCAATAACATTACTAAAGGAGAGGTACATTGGTGCTTGTTTGGCGTATTATAGCATTGCCATATCCGTGCCCTTGTTGGCACTGTCGCTCTAGTAGTCAAGCCTTAAGTTGGGGTTTCCTCATCCTGAAGTTTGCATCCGGTATTAGATTTGTGAGGTGTCTTCCTCTCTTGTGATCTCCATATTAGATATTTTCTATTAGGTGGCCTTAATTAACCACTTTGGTTAAAGTGTTCCAATGAATTTGGTTTTTATAAAGTTGGACTCATATATAACGGATAAACCCAATCTATTAAAGTAAACAAATTCCAGTTACTTATGGATAAAGCAACAGAGTTTAAATTAGATTTGGATTGGGAATCTTGATGGATAGAGACCCTTATCCTAATCATTATATAAAGAGCTCTGTCCCTCTCTCCACCATATCCTATTATATCCTAATCTCCAATCTCGAGAGGCAACCTCTCATTATGAATCTACAGCAGCTGGGAACATCCATTAGTTCCCCTTCCTGATTAAGGATAAGGAGGATGAGGGAGAGAAGATTAGAAGCTCACCGATCTCGAGTAGATCGTGGCGCTAATACATTGCGGTATGTTGCAGTGTTCGTGAGACTACAACTAATGGTACAACGTACCTAACACCAAGTAAGTAAATTATAGTTTTACGATTTTCAATTCATAAGAACAAGATCCTGTTTATGCATATTAAGTGTATTGCATATATAAAATTCCAACATTTGGTATCAGAGCTAGGTTTATTGTTCTATGGATTGTAGTCAGCAAGATCAAGATTAAAGATTATAAAACTCATAGGTTAAGTTTTCTTTAACGATTTCCATTATTAATATTTTTTCTACTTTGGAATTAAGTAATCCAAATAATTGATTTATTTTCTGATATTAAATAATCCAAAATTAAAGAATTTTTGAAATAAAAGAAATTCAGAAAATAATTATTATATTTTAATCCAAAAATTAAATAATTTATGTAAAATAAATTCATAAAAGATGTTTTTTATCTTTCTGAAATTAAGAATCCGACATTAAAGAATTTTTAGAGTGAAATTCAAAAAATAATTATTAGTATCTTGGATACTAAATAATCCGAAATTAAAGAATTTTCGGAATAAAAGGAATTTAGAAAATAATTATTATGATTTTTTAATTATTAAATAATCCAAAATTATAGAATTTTCGGAATAAAAGGAATTTAGAAAATAATTATTATGTTTTTTTATATTAAATAATCCGAAAATTATAGAATTTATGTAAAATAAATTCAGAAAATATATTTTTATTTTTCAAAATTAAGAATCCGAAATTAAAGAATTTTAGGAATAAAATAATTTCAGAAAATAATTATTTTATAGTAAATAATCCGAAAATTAAAGAATCTATGTAAAAATTCAGAAAAATATATATTAATTAAAGAATATGAAATTAAGGAATTTTCATAATTAAATAAATTCCAATAATATTTCATTATTATTTTTTGAATATAATAGTATGGAATTATGGTGTAATGGTTTTCCAAATAAAGGAGATTTATTTTTTTAGAATTTAACTAATATTTTTGTTGAATTTTGGAAGTTTATTGTGATATTTACTATTATATCAATATTAAATTTGAAAGATCCATGAATGTTCTATGGATAATTAAAATTGAAAGTTTATCCAAAAGATTTAAGATTGTTTTGGAATTGAAATTATTAAATATTTTAATGTCAAATCAAAGTATATAATTTTAATTCAATACTTATTTTGGTTCATACTTGAGTTTCTTGGGCTACATTGTTTTGGTTTGTATTATGGCATAAAGATCTGAATTTGATCACAAACAATATTATTGAAGTTTTACCCCATCAGTGAATGAACCATCTATATAAATATAAGCACATTAGAGCACAAGTGTTTATATTAAAAGTGGACCAAAATTTTATCAATTATTTGACCTCAATTTAGCTTGAATTTTGGAGAACTCAATTTGGTCAATGCTAGAATTATTAATTCATTTAAGTAGTTGAATTAAATGACCAAATTAAGTTCATACAAGTATTCAATCTTATTAAGTCAAAATAAAATTATAGGGACTTGAAAGCAAATTGTTTAAGTAGTATTTTTCTATTTTTGAGATAGAAAATTGAATAGTGAATGCCTACTTGAAAATTTACGTAATGTCAAGGATCTATTTTAAGGAAGTTATTGTAATGTTTATTATGGTCCAATATAAGGTTAATTTTTCAATTTTGATATAATTTGAATCTTCTAATTCATGATATGGGAAGGATTATTAAAATCCATTAATGATATTACTTGATCTTGTATAAAAGTCAAATTTTACTTACAATAATGGTAAATAATTGTTATTTTATTTCATGTTTGGATTATGAAATTATTACGGATTTATAAATTGTTAAAGCAATTTCATCTATTATTTACAAATTCGGCATGTAATGTGTTGTCCAAAAGGATCACTAAACATGTTAGGAGATGAGATGATGGAATTTGGAGTTAATAGCCTTTTCTCCCTATTTAAGTGAAGTAGCATTAAAGGATGTTAATCAGTGGTCACCCAAAGGAGGCTATTGATTGATATCAACAATTATAGATGTCTTATATGTATTAATACAAGAATTTTCTCTTGCCCAAAGGTGTGAAAATTCTTACTAGAGTATATTTATTGATATATAAGACATAATGAGAATTTTCTCTTATTCAAAGATGTGCATATTCTCAATAAAAGTGCAGTCATCAACATAAAGAATGTTGATGCGATAATCTTCTCTTGCCCAAAGTAGTGATGATTATCGGATTTTCTATTACTTCTTGTTAATGATGTTAAAGGTAAACTAATGTATGTCTTGGTTCTATGCTAAATCTAATATTATAATGTGTCATAGTCTCTGTCTGCAAATTTATATTTGTTGGATTTGGTAGGTGCTAAAGTACCCCATTCATGATAATTATATAATTTACTTTAAAGATATCTTTTATAGTAAAGATTTTGACACAATACAAGTAGCAAGAACAAACACTTAGTTAATGAATGGACTATTCGCATGTCACTGTCTCACCCAAAGGAGGGATTGGTGATGATGCATTGAGTCATTCACTTAAAGTTTCCTATAATTATAAAGTTATGCATCAACTTAATTTCTTGTGAGCATTAAAGAATGCATTATTTGTTTTAAGCCCTTATTTGATATGATCAATTATAGTGATTAGTAGTAATTTGATCAACATGAAGCGGTGCAAACGTTAAGTTATCTTTTAGTGATCTTGGTTCTCCAATATAAATTTGACCTATGTATTATGTATCACTGTCATGTATAATTGCAATTATTGGTTTAAAGTGCAAAGACAAAAAAAGATCAGTGGGAGTGGTCAAAATTAAACATCTTTTATTGCATCACTACATTCAAAGTTTTCTCATAACTTGTTTGTAAATATTTGATTTACATTATGATATATTTATCTCAAACAATAGGATTTCTTTTGAGAATTATGGAATACTAAAATACTGAAGTTTAACCAAAGATAAAGGATCTATGTGTGGTTCATCTATCTTTTGCTAATAGATCTATTAGTTGATTGTTCAAATCATATTAATGTCAAAAGATCTATTCAAAAGTTGCCATTGATAAATGACCAAAGTATGGGTATTTAGAGTTTCCTTGGATGAATGAATATATTAATTCATTCATGTAAATTTTTTTTTCTCTCTTAAAGATTAAAAGATATGCATATTTAGTTTCCTGTTAATGGCATGATCTCTATGATTGTTGTTGAGATCAATATCATATAATAATAGGACAATTCAATTTTGGCAATAATATGCATTAAATTCCCCATTAATGACATAACATCTATAATAATAGTTGAGACTTGTATTATGAAATAGAGAGGGAATTCAATTGAGGAGGAGATAAAGATTTGATCGGTTCTTTCTCATTTGAAATAACATATATCAATTGAATTAATGTTAGAATTGGTTATTATCGGCCTATATAATTTTTCATGATATATTTGAATAGCCATTAAAGTCATTATGTTGGTGAGAATTGCATATTACCATGAATAAGGAATTCTAACATTGTTATGGATAATGTGGTACTCAATTATGAAATACATTTATCAAAGTTAATAAAATTAATGGGAGTAGAATCTAAAGAGTGATGGTTCATAAAATTTATGAGAGATTTTTTACATTTATGATTTTATCAAAGCATCAATCATATAAGGATTAAACTCTATGATATGTTAAATTATTGAACGCAATAAAAGGTTTATAAGTTGATAGGGATGAAAGTGGTAAGACACATGGCACCCATCCAAGTAGGCCACATGTCAGAGTAACAAGGCAAGACCATCTAGTACTAACATATCGGCCCGTGATTGGGTCATTCCGATATAACCCTACCACCCAGCCATGTTATCACAGTATGATATATCTTGCCGATCCGATATATGTACCCGATATGTTAGGTAATTCACTAGGATCGAAAAGAACTCCCGAACCTGACAGGTGTCAATCAGTGAAGGCACTCCTAGACTGGTGATCATCTATATCGGTTCAGACCTTCTAGAAGAAATACAACTGTAGACAGCCTGGACTTCTAGAAGAGTTACAACTGGAGACAACTCAAACAATTAGCTGGCACTTAGCTGACACTTAGCTTGCGCTTAGCTGGAAGGAGACGGTGGCAAACCACGATGCCTAAATTGAGAAGCGTGCTCAACATGACTTAAGCCTATAAAAGGCGGGGACCACAACTCATTTGAACAAGATGAATTCCAGCAGCAAAGCTGTGCCCATTTGGAATAAGAATCCATTCTCTTTCTCTCTCCTTGTTCTTCCATTCAAGGAATCATTATAAGATCTCTTGTAAACTCAGCTATTGATAGTGAGATCTCTATTTTCCGTGGTTTTTTCCCCATTAATTAGGGTTTTTCCACATAAATTCGGTTTCTCTCTTCTTCTATTTGGATTCTCGATTGATTTTCTACTAAGATAGCTACCCAATCAATATATATTTAATTGTTTGGTTAAAATTGGGAATTCAATCCGATTTCAGCTCTAACAGTTTGGCGCCGTCCGTGGGGAGGCTTTAAACAAAAAGTCCATGGCTACCACAAAGAGAAAGTCAAAGAGGTTCCAAACCCAGGAAGGAGAGAAAGGAGCTCCAGCCACTGCTCCTATCGAAGTTGTTCCACCTCCAGGAGCTGAGATACCTCCAAGAAATATTGGAGCTGAGAATGATGTTGATCGCGTCAGAAGGATGTCGCAGGAGATCGAAGAGCTGAAACATGCTCTCAGGAAACACGTCGGCGTAACCATGCAAACCACTGTCCCTCATGATGCACAACCCCTCAAGGAGAATGGGGGAAGAAAGGCAGCCTGCTCCCCTAGGCATCAAACACATTCTCCGATGCGACACCAGAGCAAAGAATCTTCTACTGGAAGCTCTGACCTAGTACTTCAGCATCGGAATCACCATACCCGAGAAGACATGGTCAAGGACCGGAGAAAAAGGGAAATCTCCCATTCTCTAGATCGATCTAACGATCAGAGACGCAGAGCCCGATTACCGGCACACCGATCCTAGGGGCATTATCATTCACCAGATCTGTATCACTCCTTTCATGACCGATCTCCACATCCTCATCATTCCAAACACAGATCTCCTCGGCGTGATTTACCATATCGCCGTTATCCATCCCCGAGACATATCTCTGAAAGGGACAGAGTTCAACAACTTGTTCCACACATCACTTCTCCCTTTATAAGGAAAATTTGGGAAGCCCCTTTTCCCGAACATTTCCGACCACCAAATATTCTCCATTATGATGGGACGTCTGATCCCTAGGAACATTTGGAGAGTTATTGCGACGAGATGATGATCAACCGAACAAGCTGAAGCCGTCGTCATGTGCCGAAGCGTTCCCTCGAACACTCATCAATGGCGCCTATGATTAGTTTAGGGAATTTCCCGGGAACCATACATAGTTTTCAACAACTTTTTGACCTCTTTCTTTGCTTAACTTTGCCGATAGCGGAGATTGAAGAAAAATCCTATGATGTTTATTTGGGATTGAACAAAGACCGGAAGAGAGTCTACGTGGCTACATAAGCCGCTTCAACAAGGAGATCAATGGCATGGTTGACATTAACTCTGCGATAGTTGTGGGAATAGGCGTGAAAGGGTTAAAGGATGGACCCTTTAAAGATTCCACTGACCAGGAACCTCAATTGGTCTTTGGTTCCAAACCACAGTTGCAAAATATATAGCCTTTGAGGAGATGAAGGCTAAGATGCAAGAGAGTGACCTCCTACAAATGGAGGAATTTGTATGTAGGACCCGTATAAGGACCAGACTTTGTATAGGGCCTATGGACCCTTATGACTCTATGATCACTTGGACTGGAGTATGATTTTATTATTACTTGTTATCTGCTTATTTACACTTAGGCCTTGTATTGGTGAGCTTGACTCTACTTTCGAGTGCGGCCGGTTATTCACGTGCTTTCGGGGCACGGATTAGGGACGGGGCGTGACATGGACTTTAACAAAGATTCCTCTTAACACAAAAGTTATTGGTTGTAAATAGGTTTTAAGGAAGAAATTTAACCATGATGGGAGCATTAATAAATATAAAGCTAGATTAGTATCTAAAGGTTACACTAAAAAAAAAGGTGTTGATTATTTTGAAACTTATTCCCCTGTTACAAAAATTACACTTATTAGAACTATGTTTGCTATAGCTTCTGTTTATAATTTAGAAGTACATAGGATGGATGTCAAAGCAAATTTTCTAAATAGTGAATTGGATGAGGAAATCTATATAAATCAACTTTGAAGGATATTATATTAAAGGAGAAGAACATAAAAGTATGTAAACTTAATAAATCATTGTATGATCTTAAACAAGCTCCTAGACAATGGTATAAAAAGTTTAAGAAAAGAAATTAAGAAGTTTGGATTTATAAGTAGTAAAGTAGAAAATTGTATCTTCATTAAAAATACTAATGAATACAAAGTTCTGAGTTCTGATTTATGTTGATGATCTACTTATCTTTGGTTCAAATATTGATTGTGTAAATGAAACAAAATCTTATCAAGCTCAAGCTTTTGATATAAAAGATTTAGGTCCTGTTGATTTCATTTTAGGTGTTAAAGTGATTAGAAGAGATAATGAGTTTATTTTGACTAAAACTCACTATGTTGAAAAATTACTTAGAAAATTTAACTATTTTGATTGTAAACCAAGTAAAACACCAATTACACCTCATCCTACATTATTAAGAAATGATGGTGCATCTGTTAATCAAGAAATGTATGCTAAAATTATTGGTAGCTTAATGTATGTTATAAATTATACAAGGCCTGATATTGCATATGCAGTTAGCATACTTAGTAGATTCACCAGTAATCCTAATATTGATCATTGGAATCAACTTAACAAACTGATGAGATATTTAAAACATACTTTAAATTATGGATTGCATTATAATTGTGATAATACTATCATGGAATGTTATAGTGATGCAAATTGGGCTTCTGATAAAGCAACATCTAAATCTACTAGTGGTTGGTTATTTACTTTAGGAGGATCAATAATTTCATGGTCATCAAAAAGACAGTCATGTGTTGCTTTATCTTCTATGGAATCTGAATTTATTGCTATGTCTCTTGCTAGTAAAGATATTCTATGGATCAAGAGATTTATAAGAAGTATTCCTTTTATTGAAATAACAAAAGGACCTATTACATTATATTGTGACAATCAAGCTGCAATTTATAATACTAAAAATAAGAGGATGTCACAAAATAGCAAACACATTGCTATGAGATATAATCATGTTAGAAGTGTTGTGAAAAAAGGTAAGGTTACAATAGAGTACCTACCAACTGATCAAATGTTGGCTGACCCCCTAACTAAACCATTAACGGGTGAAAAGATTAAGAAAATCATGGGAGTTATGGGATTATTACCGATCAAAGAAGATAGACTTGATTGAAATCTACTCTATCACTTTGATGTCAATTAAATTGAAAATCATGTGCATAAGAGTTCAAGGAAATTTTAGTCAAGCATCTATCTGAGAAATGTCAATGGGAGGTTGCATTTCCAGTGCATTCATATGTTTAAAGAATAGTGGTGGTACAATAAAAAATAAGTACTTTTATTGTTCAAATCCCATATCTTGTTGATGCACTATTAATCTACAACGGGAAGGATGAACTTTTCAGTTCTTAACAGATTCATAGTTTTATATAGAGTGATAAAGCGGTTGTGGACACTCTTGATGAGTCTGCCTTTGCAAATAGGGAAGTGAGAGGCTGCTTCCTATGGGTTATCGGTAAGACCCTAGCGTATTTGCTAAACAGGATAAGCGCAAGGCCCATATTAATGCACAGCTATTGCAGAACCAAGAACAAATATATGATGCGGGTGTGATCTAATCATACTCAACCCAAGGTTCAAGGCCAAGTCCACCTTTGGTATGCATTATATAAAGCCAATATCGTTTATTTTACTATTACTTATCTTATTATTAGACAATAAGTGGGGGATTGTTATATACTATATAAATATATTAATATTATCTAATAATAATTAGATGATTTTTCTCGGTGTTTTTTATAAAATATTTTCTTATTATCCTATATATTTATAAATAGATAAGGAGATAAAATTAATTTTTTTTTTAAAAAAAGAAAGAAAGATCGTTTGTAGCCGTTGTTCAGACACATCCCGTGAAACAGGAAGAGGTGTCTTTTGACTTCAACGGGAAGATGTCGTTTGATATCTTTTAAATAGAAGAGTTCGTAAATGAATGAAATATACAAAAAACCATCACTTCTCTTCTTCTGTGATCTTCCATAATCTCCTTATTGTTTTTTTGCTTTTTCCACTGGCTGGTTCTGGTTGAGAAATAGGATTGAGTTGCAGCAATCATGTTTCTAGAAAGGCATTGTATCCTAGGGTTAGTATTTCCTAGAAATTATCTGCAATATTATGGGGAAATAACTATCCTAAAGAAAGTTTCCTGAAAACGGCTTGCCTAAATCTTTGTTTTCTCTTTTATTCAAAAACATCTTTCACATCTTGATTTTATCTTATCCACTTTTTAAATTTTTAATCCAACACTTATCTCTAAAGTATATGCTCTCAACTCCATATGCCTATAGTAGTAGTGGGAAGCATTATAGGCCTAAACTCTACCACTACCATGGAATGCTGATACTTATGCCTAAGCTAAGGGCACCTGTGGTGTCACTCCGTCCACCCTATGATTATAACACTTTCCTCGTACACACATGTCTATGCATAATGTATTGAATATAGTTGTTGCCCATTGGCCAACAATTACAAGTAATGTAGAATCATAAGCACATCCAAAATCATACCATCAAAGGAAACATAAGAGAATGAATAGTTCAAGCCAATGAATCCATACAACCCTAGAAAGGATGTCTACGCTACCATTACAAAAGAGGAGTCCAAAATAATGTAACATTCATGCAAACATCAATATTTAGGTAACAAGGAGAGGAAATAAACATTCAAAGGTAAAAGGTAGTGATTTCCCCTCTTTATTCGAGTAACCCCAGCTTCAAAACATTGATTGATACCTTCGGACCCTTGCTCCACACCCACAGCCGCTTGTGAAGACCAAAGATACCAACCCTAGAATTCCAGCCCCCTTTTATACTTTCCAAGACTGCAAGGGATGTAAATTGAACATGAGAAACTTCTACACTAAACATCGGTTGGGGTTATATTGCACATTGCGATGTAAATTGAACCTGAGAAACTTCTGCACTAAATACCGGGATGTCCTCTCAGCACATCGCGATGTTGTCCTCAAGCCTAAGAAGCTGTTGAATCTAGACACCGCGATGTCCTTAGTGGACATCGTGATGTTAATTTATTTCCAATTGAGTGTGTCTAACCTCTAATTAACATCGCGATGTAAACCACTTAGCTATTTCGATTCACCTGTTACAAAGAGATTTCACTCACTTCAGCATTTATCAATACAAAACAGATGTAAATCAATATTAAAATATTGAGACAACTAACATGGCCAAGTAACGCATTTTAGGGCCAAAACAATATAATATTCATTCAATGCTAAGCATCTTGACCCTAAACAATCGATAATTGCCTACTAAAATAGCTCTCTTCCCAGAGCTATCAATAGCGCTGCCAAACATGCGTGTTTGTCCCGACTTCGATCGATGTCGAATATCGCCGTTGATATACCTATCCTGTTATATTTTTACTTTATATTTTAGCCAGGTTGATGTAGCATGAATTTTTCTTACCTAACTGTCCTAATTTTTATCCCGTATCTGATTGGTGGTTTTATTATGTATCTAATGGATGAGATTTATATTGATATCTTTTAAGAATTACGTTTTACTATAATTCTATTTCTTGTATTATCTTGTTCCCTAACTGGTGAGCTATGTTTTCTATTATCTCATCCAAGTATCTGTTTTATAAGCTTTATATTGGGGTTTTCTAAAAGTATACTCTATTGAATCCTATTTTCCACACATTCTGTATATTTTGCTATACTTAAATGAAGTGGGTGCTTACTGAGCTTTCTAGCTCACCCCCTATTTTCCCTCCATTTCAGATACGACAAGTAGTTAAGACCAGGATGTAGGAGGGGATTCCCTACGAGACTACCTAGTGTATTCCTTAATGAGGTTTGTGCACCTTCTGTATGTATGCTATGTGACAGTTTGTCTTTCTGTATTCTGTATCTATTGTAGGACCTTGGGGTAACATATTGTTATGTAGGGTTGTGTTAACCCTTTAATTAATTATGTTGTGTATATACTATTGTTATAATAGTATTATATTAACATCTGTACAGGTTCTGAGGTCTTGCATCTAGGTGAGGCTTGTCCCTGCTTGGGTGTGGTTGGTTTATCGACACGCTCGAGCCGTGTACGGGGTGTTACACTACCAGCCTTCCCACTGTAAATTAGCTCGCAATGGATAGTGGATGCAGAAGGGCGGCGGGTGAAGTTGGTGTACGGGAACTGGGTGGTGCACATGGAGATTAAGTAGTGGGGAGGGGCTCGGGGAAACATCGATTGGAGGCCGTGTCGAGAACATGGCGTCCATGGGGTCCAATTGCATTAGGCTTACTTGTCCAAGTGATCTTCTCACTGATCCATTATTGGCCTTAGCGTTCAAGCGATCCCTTTTGAAACTTCATTTTGATTGAGGTCATTTGCCAGCGTCGGGCCAATAACCTAGAGATCATTGATCTGACCCTTTTCTAGGCTTTCTAGACAAATAGAAATCTAATCTTAGATTGCCCCAAATTGAAACTCGCTGTCCTAATAGCATCACGTTCGTCTTAACTTCATCTCATGTTGCATAGTTATGTTACCACAAGTTCAATGATTAGCCTATGATGGTCTTGTATGATCTTAGATCCTTGATTTTCATCTTTTCTTGCATCCTCATATTAATAGAAGTTCAACAATTCTTCTGTGATTGTCCTATATGAATGATTGTATTGCTTAATGTTATGTTCCTAATCAAGACCAAGCAAAGTTCTTTGGATGCTAGACTTCTCTCCCTATTTCTTATAAGACAAACCATGCCCTAAAGTGGTCCATTGTATTTTGCTACCATGTACTAACACTTTCAGATTGTTTGTATATGAATCTTTGATATGAGCTTTTCATACTCTTTTTGTGGACCATCTGAAGCATCCAGTGTTACATATTTTACCATGTGATGTGTTTTCTGTCATTAAACAATGATCAATTTGTGAATTGCAGTTGAGTTTTCTCCACCTACTTCACATGTCCAGTGGCAGAGCTAGGATTTAGTTAAAAGGGGGGCCGAGATTAAAATGATTATGTAATATAATTTAAGAACTAAAGACATATGTTTAGAAGTTTGATTAACAAAGCCACTGCTAGCAAAACTGTACACTAGAATTCTAACAGAAAAAAATCAGTAATTTAAGTTGTATTTCTCTAATCAATTTCCATTGCTGACAATCAAATTTAGAGAAAAAAACACCAAATTTAAATAGATAATGAACTAAGCCACAAGGCCCACAACTTTGGTGATCAGTGGTCTGCCCTTGCACATGTCATCTAGAATTTTATTGGGATAAATATAGGAAGTATTGTTACTCATTAGGAAAAAAAAAAAAAAAACATGAATTCATGTTATTGCTTTGTTGTTTTCTGAGGAGGGGTATTTCTACCTCTAGACAAGTTTTATTTGCCAGGCTCTAAACTACAACTGAAAAACTACCCTTTTTACTTAGTCCTTATCTTGAACAAGTCAGAATTTTTTCTTAAACATGCACCTAAAATTCAATAGGATGTGATGTCAAGTCTAGCCAGGAACAACATCATGGCCATACTTGACAATCAAATAACCAAACCTGGTTGGTGTTGTAGCAAGCTTGATGGCAATGGCTTCTTTGGGGACAAATACTTTGATCTTGAAGAGTGGTTGGAGGCTCTCACTATGATGGCAACATTATTTAGAGACTCAACCAATGTGGTGATGAGCCTTAGAAATGAACTCAGAGGCCCTAATCAAACTCTTAATGGCTGGTTACGAGTATGATCAGTTATATAGCAGCAAAGAAAAAAAATCATTCAATAGGGGTAGTGGTGGGATATGAGATAGTGAAACCTTGTTAGGTTATTCAATTCAAACTTTAGAATTATGTTGTTCTTAAGTTTTTGAGATGTTGACTTTGAATTTATGGACTTGTCATATTTTGTATGATGTTAATGTATTAGGATTAATAACTTTTGTAATGTTGAATGTAAACTTATGGTTGTATTTTTTTTTTTTTTTTTTTTGTACTAACGTTTGGTGGAAAATATTTTGGGTGTCTTCACTCTGTTGTTTGTAATATTTGTGATTCAAAAGATTTCAATAACTGGTGGTGTTACAAATGCTATCAAATCAGTATATAGTTTTTTTTTGGAGCAAAACAACCTTCAAATAGTTATTGATACTTTTCATCATATGTAAGCTCCCTATTAAAGTTAATTATTGTGGTCTATTTCTTTTGTTTGTGATGAAGGATTTCCATGAACAAGATATGATGAAATTGCATTATAAAAGGTTTCTAAGGAAATTATCAATCAATAATGTTTTTATTATTATCATTTTATTAATAGCCATGTTTTAGTGGTTGAATATTTTTTTCTTTTATACATATAGATTTTCCTGTAGCATATGCATCCATCTTAAAATGAAAATTAAATAAGATATTAAATAAAATATTAAATATAGTTAATTAGATAATAGGAAAACCTTACCACTTACTTTACAACGTGACTTTATCACTCAACTTAGATCAAACCAAACAATGGAAAATTAAATACATCATTTCCATTTAGAGAAAACCAAACAACCTTGATCTAAGTTAAAATACAATAATTTCATTTACATATAATTCTACTTACACTGTGATTTGAAATAAAGGAAACCAAATAGTCCCTATAGCCTGATTGTATCACTTAACTTATATTAAACCAAACAATGGACAACTAAATACAATATTTTCATTAACAGGAAACCAAACAACTTTGCTGTAAGTTAAAATACGGTAATTTCACTTATATATAATTCTACTTACACTATGGGATTGTTTGGTTTCTTATATTTCAAATCACAATGTGAGTGAAATTACATATAACTAATATTATTGTATTTTAACTTACATAAGGTTGTTTGGTTTTCTATAAATAAAAATGATGTATTTAATTTTCTACTATTTGGTTTGATGTAAGTTGAGTGTTATAATCACCCACTAAAGTAAGTGGTGAGATTACCCCATTATCCATTTTTATATTTAATATTTTCTTTAATATTTTATTTAATATCTTATTTTCATTTTAAGATGGATGCATATGCTACAAGAAAATTTTTATGTATAAAAATAAACACATTTAACCATTAAATCATGGCTATTGATAAAATGATAATAATAAAAACACTATTGATAATTGATAATGTCCTCTTTATAAAAAAAATAAATAAATGATAATTTCCTAAGAAAACCTTTCATAAAAAGACTTGAATGTCTTAGTCCGATACATTGTATCTTATATATATTGTCTATGTGAATCATTTGTATACAGAGTTTTCGAGTTAGTTGTTAGAAGCATATTGTTGGCTTGGAAGAGAACATTAAACTATGTTGAGTATGACTTTAATATCTTAATTCAACCCATTGTATCTCATATATACTGTCTTTGTGAATTATTTTCATTAAGAGAATTTTTATGTTAGTTGTTAGATGCAAATTATTGGCTTAGAGAAGAAGACTTGAACTTTGTTGAGTATAACTTGAACTCTGTTGAGTATGACTGGAATATCTTAACCCAACTCATTGTATCTTTTATATATTGCCTATGTGAATTATTTGTATGCTGAAAAATTTAGGGTTTAAAAACAAAATATGAGGATCAAATTAAAGATCTACTATAGAAAACTATCAATACGCAATGCAACAATGTATACCTCAATAGCCATTTGAAGGTTGTTTTGCACCAAAATAACCATCTATTGATTGATAGCATTTGTAACACCACCAGCTATTGAAATCTTTTATATCACAAATATCACAAATATCACAAACAACAAAGTGAACCCAAATAAAATATTTTCCGCCAAATATTAGCACAAAAATAAAATACAAGCATAAGTGTACATTCAACCTTATAAAAGTTAATAACACTATTACATTAACATCACACAAAATACGACAAGTCCATAAATTTGAAATCAACATCCCAAAAATTAAGAACAACATAATTCTAAAGTTTAAATAACCTAACAAAGTTTCGCTATCTCATATCCCACCATTACCCCTCAATTGCATGAGAAAATCATCCATCCAATAGTACTGAAGAAAGTGATTTTTGTTTATAAAACCATATTCTTGATTTAGATTTTGAAGTAATTGATCATATGTTTTTCCAAGGTCAGACTGAGTATTGTGATTACTCAAATTCATAACCTCATAATATAATTTCTTACCAACAAAATGAACCTTATCCACCTCTAGTGCATTTGCAGTCATGTCAAATCCAATAAAAACATTTCGCATAATTTCTAACTTCTCAACCCTAATACGCTTTGCTCCCTTCTTAACTTCTTTTGTCTTGGAAGTGGAGCTTCTCAGCGTGTCTACAATAGGAGAGTATGTTTTGAAAAGTTGTCAAAATCATCCATAACTCTTCTATTCAATTCTCTCTACTAAAAACCAAATCCTCCATAAGATCCATCTACAAAACCCAATAATTTTTAAAATCTCTTGATTTCAATAAAATATGATGAAAATCCAAAATAAGCACAAATCTAGATGGGTTCTATTCTATTACAATCATAATAATGCTTCCCAAGCTCAAAAGACAAGAGATCGCCCACTTCGCTCCTTCTAAACTTCATCACCTCTACAAACAATCAGCCCACGAGAAGTTCAATTAATCTTAGAAAACCAACACATTATCACAGAGAAGGAGACAAAGAGGAATCGGATCCATACCATAATGGCCATTGGGTTCAGCGGCGGAGGAGATGATCACGACACTACAGCACCGCCTAGAGAAAGATCAAGGGTCTCATCTCCCTCCATGATGATAGACGAGCTCCTCATCTGCGAGCTAATGGGGATTGAATCCCTAGGGTTCCAACTCATCTCCTCCCATGGGAAAGAGAGAAGGATCTCTATTTCTTAGATATCGATCTCGCCGGAAATGAGCTCAACAGCACAGTGCTCAAGTGGCAAAACCTCTGCCACCTCTACCTCAGGTCCGGGCGAGGGTGAGAGTGAGGAAGGTTCGGGTCTGAGTGTTCCCGGATCTGAACCCATAAAACTTAAACGGTTTAATTTTTTATTAATATTTTAATTTTGAAAAGGCCACATTAGCGAAAATAAACTGGGGCGTTAACCACCACTGGATTTTGGAACTAGATTTACTCTCTTTAAAGAGTAGAGGGATTATTTTTTGACATTTTTGAGTAAAGAGACTAAAAGAATAAAAAGAGAAGTACCATGACTAATTTGGGTATTCTACCTATATATATATATATATATATATATATATATATATATATATATATATATCTCAAATTTATATTATTTCATTCATTTAAAATAATTATAAAATAATAGTGCATATATAATATATGAAAATTTTAAGGTAGACGAACAATGTTATATTTCACAGTAATAAATATATAAAAATTATCATTTACTACATATTTAATAGAGTCTACACTGCTATAAAAGGTAGTTTAGATTGTACACTTGAAATATTGGGACATATAGAAGAAGTATGACCAAATATAGAGAAATATATGTTTTTAAATATTAAAAAAAATTAATTCAAGTAATATGTTTGACGTCATGTGAAACAAATGGTATATATATGTAACTTACTTTCTATCATTGATATGAAACAAATGTCATAAGAACTAGAAATGTAAACTTTCCTAGCTCCCGCTATGTGTGGGGTCCGGGGAAAGGTCGGAACAATTCATGAAGAATCAAAACTTCATCCCACTCCAAAACAATATCGTTTCACCATGTGTTTCATGATAATCTACCTCAATCTTGTGCTCTGCCTTCCAAGTTTCAAGTTGAAAAACTCAAAGCACAAGTCCAAAACAAACTTGTCCATGATAGTATGCATGAATAGAGTGCTATGTGAATATGAATTCATGCCCAACACTCAAAAAAACTCTCTTTTGCGCAACAATATATTTTCAAAATGAGAATATAGAAAATAAGGATCCACATAGTTAAGTTATTAATCTTTCAAAGTTTCTTCCTTTGCATTTGGTACATCTTGTAGATCATAACTAGCACACCTGCAAATCATTCTTGATAATATTAAATGAACTTACACATGTGATGGACTGCATAATCAAAATTGCTTTGCCTTAAGAACATGGGATAAATTAACTTTTAGTATAGGGCATTTTAGATAAAATAGAGGAGGAGCTAAGCTCATATAAAGTATATGCCTTCAGTTTTCATAGATAAGGTAGCTAGCAAGAGCTTAGGTTCATCTATTAAGTTAATCACTCTAGACAATTTATTTAGTGTGGCCACAATTTCAGCAACACATAAAAAATCAAAAGATAGAGTTCTTTATCGACAGAACTTAGGTATGTGATAAATAAAAATAAAAAATAAAAAAAACAACTATTAGGAAATTAAAGCATGTATTTTTTTTGATGATTACACTTGCGGTAAAAATAATTCTATACTTTCAAAATATGAAAAATATGGTATTTAAGATAGGATTAGGATATTATTAGAATTGTGATAACTTATAAAGGTTTGTTCTTTCACACAAATTGAAATGTTGAACCAATAATATGCTGATAGGAGTATAATAATAGATTAGACTATTAAAATAATAACAGTATAGATAATTTGTTTTCAAAAAAAATATTATAAATAGTTAATACTTAAAATGCAGAAATAATTTATGCAAAAAATAAAATAATAATCCTAAACATTTGAAAATATATAGAAGATATAAAAAATACATTGCACCTGATTTTCATTTAGTATTAAATGATAATGAATAGTTTTTTTTTAATGATGAATGTGGGTAAGCCACTAGAAGTATGACATAGGCATGGTTTGAACACTCAACCTCTACTTGTGACAGGGAATGAGTTACCAACTTTTCTTGTGAAAGTCGGTTAATGATAATGAATAGTTGACTTGACTTAACTAGATGATATATACAAGAAAATTTATCATGGCATGTGTTTGTTTAAGGATGTTAATGAGTATGCATGAATTTGGATTTTAATGAGTACATTTGCAAACTACACAGCTTACAGATGTATAATCCAAAATCATTTTGGACAAATATTTATCCTTCTATACTTACTAAAATATTAATTAGTTTTAAAATATCAACAAATATATTATTTAATGTAAAAAATATTCCAAAGACAGGCCATTTTTAAAAATACATTCAGGCCATGTCAGTTTAGTAAAAGTTAAAAAGTTAGCTAGCCCAAACGTATCTTTTCTATTATTCCTGTCAACACTTCATAAGAGAGCAATATACATGAAAAAGAGAAACATTTCCAGGGATACCTGCAGAATCAATGTAATGGAGTAATATGCAATAAGTGTATTTTTCACATGTATACACACAAAACAAAACCACTTCAGATAATTAGATGCATATGGTTTACACAATCTTGATTCTAGAGCATATGAAACCTACTAAGATTTGTAGGGTTACCTGCACAATCAATGTAATGGAGTAATATGCAATAAGTGATATTTTCACATGTATACACACGAAACAAAACCATTTCAGATAATTAGATCGCATATGGTTTATACGATCTTGATTCTAGAGCATATGAAGCCTACTAAGATTTGTAGGGTTACCTTCCATTTTCATAAGATAGCTTCTTGATCTTCCCTTGTCCAAATATATTTAATTTAGATTTGATTATGTAATATATTTTTAATATGCATAAAAGATCTTGCTTTCATGTAAATCATAGAACTGTAATACTTTATTTGATATGAAGTATGTCTTATACCTTTCAAGATGAGATTCATCTAAATTTTAATCCTCACAATCACTCTCCTTTTTTTTAACAAAGGAATTCAGGTGCTATAGTTACATAATTAGGGCCTGCAGTAAGATTTGTCAACAAAAGGATAATGATCAGGAAAAGAGTTCCTAAAATCAATGTTTCCAAATGTAATCCAATCCAAATTATGTTTTCTACAACTATAATCGGTAAACTTAATAGATTGGGTTCAAGTCTGGATGGAAATAAAGCCAAATACATTTAGATCTTAATCAAAATTATTAATTAATAGGAAATATGCTACCATGTCATGCCCTGAATACCACCCTAATGATATGTTGTTGCATACAAATTACTAAGTGGCTCTGAAAATGGAATAAATATGAGCTCAAAGTTTCATCCAAACACCACATCACACTATTCAACAATGAGTTTTCTTTCAAGATTTGAAAAAACATAGTCCATATGGGACTACGAAAAGAAGTGGACAGTGGGCAATCTGCCCCTGCTTACATATGCAGGCAGAAAAGGACATGTGGAAACATCTGTAAAGAACTTATTATTCAGAAGCACAAAAATTAAGATCTAGTGGATTGACACATTCTTTCTTAAGAAGATGATGTCACAATATTATGAATTTGATCCAATCAGCTGAAGAGCCCCCCTCAGTTGGCAACATACAATCATTTTTCATGATATTTTTGTCTGTTGTGATTCCTTGTGCTTATTCACTAGTAATAAAATCCTTTCCAGTTTTGATAAGCCCACTACAATTCAAATACAAGAGCAATTGTGGAGGGTCATGTCCACTGCTAAGAAAAAAATGCCTTATCAATAATTTCCTCAAGCTAACCAACAAAAAATGGGCTTTATTAGCGACTACTAATCCATGCTACATGATGAGCACAGGAGCAACAATTGTTTTAAATATATGGATTATGATATCTGGATGATAAGAGAAACTTCATTATAATTTGCTTTATTAGCGACTACTAACAATAAAAAAAATGAAGCATAGAACTTGTGAATATGAGCTGAAAGGCAGTTACAAAAGATAGATATACTTATATACTTTTCCATACGAAGGAAATACATGGTCCATGACTTACATAAGGCTATTTTTATTAATTAATTCTATCACTTACAAAGTTCACATGTTTGTAGAAAAATAAGAATTGAGAATGGGAGGCCCATGTCATCAATCCAAAACCTTAAAGATGCATTGGACGCTTAATAACGATAGAAGAATAACAAAGATAGCATACTCTTCAGCGCTCATGAAAATGTCAAAGAAAAGAACGAAACTAAAAGGATGTGGTGCCCACATTCATGAATATTGCGAAAGATGAATCTCAAGTTAGCACAAAACTCCCTGAACACTTCCAAAGGTTGTAGTGTAAGATACAATTAATTAAAAAAAAAAAAATAACCTTTCACAAACCTCAGTTTAAATACTCTGAATTAATAGATTTTCTAACAAAAACCAAGGATGAGTCAATGACCCAAGAACATCAAGGCTCTAATGTCAGAGAACGAAAACTCCCTAAGCTCATTCACATTTTGCCCAAATTGTACAATACTAGCTGAATTGATAATGCACTCTTTGTGTTTTCCCTGAAGATCTCAATCTTCCAACATCTAAATTATCTTGGTTTAATAAAGTTCTTCAAAGCAGTTAGTACCACTACAGTATGCAGGAAAAAACTACACCAATAGTAAAAAGAAAACAAATAACACTAAATTAAAAGCAGGTAAACACACATGAAAAACTGGCCAGAAGGTGAAGTAAAGCAGGCTGACCTTCATCTCTTTTACAGTGAGAATTCAACTCAGTGCCCCTCTCTTGCCCTTGTAGGCCTCCAGTATTTCAGGACACACCTCTAGAAACCTGATCAAATATCTCCTGAAGAACTCCTCTTCATTGAGGAAAAATACCGAGGGACAATTGATTTTTCTTTCAACAAGTTTTTGAACACTAGAATCTCATACACAGAGAACCTAGGTGCAATCCTTTTCTCAAGACTTAACATCAGAAGAACAGGGGAAGAGAACACAAACTCGGGCTTCCATATTAGCTTCTCCATATAGAATCTAAATTTCTTCCTGATGTTCTCCTCAGAGAGATTTATAATCATGGGATTAATCTTAAGGCAGGAGAGGATCTTGTCTTCAGACAACCCGAAGTTCTTATAGATCTCCAGCTTCCTCTCCAGAGTAGCCACACTAATAGTTGAGAGGGAATTGAGGGCTCTAATGAACATGGCGTCCGAGGGGTTGAGGCCTATCTGCAGGACCCTCTCCACGGATTCGCCAAATCGTGAGCTGCTCTGCATGAGCGCCGAAGGGTAGATCTTCACAAGCTTGGCAATGCAAACAATGGGGACGCCGATGCTGCGCAAAGTCTCAATATTGGGCGCCATTTTGTTCTTGAGATCGACACGGAGCATCCAAGTCGAGCGTTTGACGGCGGCGACGACGTCCTCATTGGTGTGAAGGATTGCCTTGAGGAAATCAAAGCAAGGGATGATTCGATTATTCAAGCTCACTAGCAAGATATACGCATCGGCAGAGATGAGCTTGGTGAGGGTGGAGGGAGAGAAGCCGGCGGCGAGATAGAAGTCTATCTTGGGCTGGAACGTCCGGGCGGGGTTGGAGAGGAGGAAGCGAGGGTGCGTGGAGAAGAGCTTGGCGATCTGCGATGGAGTGAGGCCATGGGATTCGAAGAAGGTGAGAACGGAGACGGGGTTGCGCTTGGCGGTGACCTTTTGGCTTTTGGAGATGAAGGTGACCTTCGATGCAGCGACGGCGGCGGCGGCCGGCGAGAGGCCGCAGGAGTCAGTGAGGAAGGAGGTGAGAGATGGAGCTTGGAGAGTGGAGAGATTGGCGATTGTTTGGATCCTTCGAACCCGTATTGAGATTCCAGAAAACATCGCTGAAGAAGAGTTTGGGCGAAACCCTAAAAAAGGAAACGGGCGAAACCAAATGGGTTTTAGAAACGGTTTTTCTTTTTAAAATTTTTAGGAAAAATTAATTAACATTATTATTTTATTTATTTTTTTTAAAAAAAAATATTATCATATTTTGTGAAATGTTTTGGTTTTTTTTTTCCGATAAAATACCTACATTACCTTAAAAAATATTTAGAAAATAAATTTAACATATTATAATATAAAAATGGTTAAAAGAATATTTGATTGGCTTTTCAAATTGTATATATTCCTAAATTAGATGATTGATTGTAGGGGTATTATATTGGGCGTACTGAACTTTTCCTTTCTTTCATTTTGGGTATCCAACTTCAATTTATATCATTTTGGGTACCATACTTCGATTTCACTTCACCGATTGGGTACTGGGGCAATTCAGCTATAATTCCTCACCGGACTTGTCTACGTGGCCAACTCATTGCCACGTCATGCGCCACGTGGACAAATCTTATACCAACTAAGTCCTTTTTTTCCTGATAACTAATTCGTTTTCCTGTTTCCCCCTTCTTCACCGGAGCCACCGAACCGAGCGACCCTACCTGTTGTCCTCCGGCGTCGGCGACCGAGAACCCTAATTCTTCGGGGCGGCGAGAAGCCCTCCACGGATGGTCCGAAGGCCATAGTAAATGGCTGGCGGTGAACGGTAAAGGTTTTGCAAGCGAACTTGGCATAGCATCGAAGTGGACTGGGCGATAAGACCGCCAAGGATGGAACCACCAAGTTACCGTAATTTGATTGGTTAATTTTAATTGAATTCTGGGATAAGATCGATTTAGGGTTTAGGGTTTGTAGTCTAAGTTCAAAAAACCTATGTGCCTATAAGGAAACAAGGGGAAATATGTTATCAGTTGAATAAATAAACAAAGAACACATGCATGAAGAAGCACAAAAAAATCTTCAGCCAAACCAATCAATATTGGCCTTTTTAATCGAATATCTTACTGAATATCCAACAAAAGGCACCACAACTTTGTTCATAAAGTGGGACCTCACCTCTTTGGCTCTTTGTATGTAATAAACCTTGACATTGATGCATAGTCATGCTTGTTCCCTCCCTTTTTTTTCTCTTGTGTGTTTGTGATGTAGGGCCACAAATAGAGATTGTTTATATATTTGTACAGTTATTTAATTACTGAATCTTGCCTTTTCTATTATTATGTTTCTTTTTTTTTCTTTTGTGGTATATAAGCATTAATTGTGTGATTGGATTATCATAATTTAGGAGGTTAAGTAAATACAATGAATAACAATGAAGATAGTGTTATTTAAATTCTAAAGCAAGTAAATTTTGGTTCAACTATTGAGCTAGGCGTTCAACATTGTAGTTTAAGTTTAAAAAAACTAACTGCTTAAAAGGAATTGCATATGAATAGAAGATAAGGTATTGTGATTCTCACCTTATAATGGTATATGATAAGTGGAGCATGAGCTTTTTGCAGAAGGAATTGCATTGGGATCTGCAATAAATAAAAACAAACTAACATAAGTTGTGTTTAACAACTAAAAGGAGGATGTGGATATGAATAAATTAATGATTTGGGACTAACTAGATAGCCAAGATTTCTCAAAAGCCACATGGAATGAAATAAATAATTAATTAATATATACACTAATGGGTAGGTATACTAAGAAATAATTAATATAACAACTAATCTAGATTTTGACAATGTCCTGAATGTATTGTTCACTTCAATGGGAAATTATCATTTGACAGCGTACTAAGAATTACTAAGATTTTGACAAAATTGTGATAGAATAAAAAAATTATTGCTTACACACCAACATTCTTGTTAATTGTTGACGCCAGGTGTGGTAGCGATTATCTCGCGGGCTAGCTGGATCCAAGGGACCGCAAGGAAGAACAAACGAAGAACCAAAAGAACCAGAGAAAATACTCTGAAATTCAGAAAAATACTTTTTTTAGCATTCAATAATTAAAAACTAACCCACAAGCCCGGTTAAATAGCCTCAAAAGATTAACCTAGAAACCTTATCATCTAATCTAAATTTGCTAAAATTGATAAATTTTTATTTAAAACTAAACTTATCTAAATTTAAAACTCTAAACAAATCAAATAACTCATAAAAATCCAAGATCAAATCGAATTCAAATCCTATCATAATTTGGCATATGAAATATTACCAAAAATAGAAAGAAGACCGAAAACCCTAATTGGGCAGATTAAATATTTCTAAAAATAGAAAAAAAAATTCTCTCTAATATGACGTCCCCATGTCGTGCGCGTCGCAAAAGGCTTTCCGAATTGTGGTCGAACACCCGATTCTGATATCCGTAGACAAAGTTATGACCAAAATACCGAACCACACCCAAAACCGACCCAATCTTGGAATTGACTCGATAACTTCCCGTCTTTACGTTGACCCGCATACCAGGCACCAACATTTGACTCGAGCCTCCTCCATCAGTCACCCTGGGTTGGAAAGAACTCGACCCCGAGTTCGAATGTACCTCTGTTGGTAGGTCTGGATCTCCATGTTTGATCTCAATTAAAACCCTAGAAACAAAAAGTAGGTTAGTAGTGTTGGTTATCAGTCCAGGAGGGTTTTCCTCCCATCGAGATACCAACACAACGCTAGTCCCATCATCGTCATAGATGGGCTCACCAATCTCCTCCTCGGGCTCACCAATTTCCTCCTCATAGTCGTCGTAGATGGGCGAGATCTCCTCCTCCACATCATCGTTGAAGATGGGCAAAATCTCCTCCTCCGCATCATCGTTGAAGATGGGCGAGAT
This sequence comes from Dioscorea zingiberensis, assembly GCA_026586065.1. Taxonomy (NCBI): domain Eukaryota; kingdom Viridiplantae; phylum Streptophyta; class Magnoliopsida; order Dioscoreales; family Dioscoreaceae; genus Dioscorea; species Dioscorea zingiberensis. The sequence continues at coordinate 35,705,700 of CM048820.1, read as the reverse complement.
CTTCTCCTCCATATTATCGTCGTAGATGGGTTGGCCAAACCTCTGATCGCTATGATTATGGTGCTGGACTTCCTTAGCAGGAAATTGCCCACGACAACTACGATCAAAATCTATCACCGCCAGATGCATTGATAATTTCTTGACTTGCCTCTATAAATCCTTGATCATCAAGCATTGGGTCACTACAAGAAAACAGGAAAATAGCTAGGGAAATATCCCTAACTAAATCATCTATTTCCCTCGCTAAATTACTTTAGCTAGGGAATAGCGAGGGAAAATTATTCGTCGCTAATTTGATCCTAGGGGATTTTACTGTAGCTATTTAGCGAGAGTAAACATTCCCTCGCTATTCTCTAGCTATATTCTCTTGCTGAATTTTTCCCATTGGCGAGTACTTAGCTAGAGATTTTCACTGGCAATTTAGCTAGGGCTAACTGTTATAGCTAATTTTTTAAAAATGATTCCCTCGCTATTCCCTAGCTATTCCCTAGCTAATAATTACAGTTTTGCCCATCATACATTTTTATTTATTTGTCCCCTATAATACAATTTTAAATAGCACCTGTAGATTCATAATAGACACTATTATCGCTCACTTGTAATACAAGCATAATACACAATATACATATAGAATATATTTAACACATTGATCTACTAAGATGTTATAAAGTGCACATCGTAAATATAGAGACAATATATATATATATATATATATATATAAATTTGTTATAAGACGCACATCACAATAGACAATATATATAAAGAAATACAAAATAAGACTATCAACATGATAGTTTCTCCTCTAGTTCTATCAGATGGTGAGTGGGCGGCGTGAATTGAGGAAAGGCAGTGAGGTCTCTAGAATCTTTTGCATTTGCTCCTGAAAATAGAAAGAAATATTTTTTTCCTACACAAGAAATGGAAAGAACAAAAAAAAAAACCCATCTTTCATCAACCAATCATAAATTACCTGCAAATCATGGTGATGCTTTTAATATCTTGAGGGTCTCCTCAGCAACATGCCAAACAACCTATGAAATTTCAATACATGCTCCAAAATATAAACATAAGAACTAGAAAAGCTTCAAGCTTTAGGGGAATGACCACAAATGCAAGAATTACCTTAGATAATACAACTAAAGTGTTGTTAAATCAAACTATGTTTCACTTCTCCAGCCCTCGTGTTCAAGTTCCCTATATACAAAAAAAAAAAACCTCAGCTTGGAATGATTAAAGTAAGAAGCTGAATAAATTAAAATTCTGGCTTTAAAAGGTCAGTGCAAATGGTTCTTAAAAGTTTCATTTACCTCATAATTTAACTTCAAATGAATTCATATTAGATCAAAAGTTCATAAAATTATTCCTCTCTTTCACTTGGAAATATATGACGACATTAATTTGAGATGGATTTCTTCAAAGTCGGTATAGTAAAGTAGTCAAAATTTAGTAAATTGAATATTGATAAATCTCATGTATAATGGACGGAAATTATAGTGCAATATGATAGATTTGTGTCTCCTATTGTCAATATGATAAATTACAGTGTCTATTGATAAATTACAGTCCCTCTAATTAACATACAAAACAAAAGAAATAGTGACTCACAAGCAATTTTGTTTCCTGGGATCCACTAATAGGAATCTAAGCCAAGATCATTATCATGTTTATTATTTATCCTAATGTCATAAATCTTATTGTTTCTTAGGCAAATGAAAATTCAGTACCTAATCATTCTCATGTGCATCGTATCCTAGTAAAGATACCCCTCACAACCAAAAAAAAAAGAAGAAACATATCCAAATGTATCAGATAAAAAAAAGAAGCAACTTCCTGAACTATGACTCAAGGAAAACAAGGAAAGCTATACACTATATTCCAAAAAGGCCACACTAAAAGCAAGCCATGATAACTCCTTAGGGTTTGCACTACATAATTTTTTTTCTACAATAAAGTGCTTTCACTGTCCTGCATATTGTTTCCATCAATTTATAAATGAGATTTTAATCGAGTGATTATGAATCTTCACAAGTTTAGGCATGCTTTAGTTTAATCACACTACACAACAAACTTCCTCCTTGGCTTAAAATAATAAAAAAAAACAGCAACAACTAACCAAATCTTCTATGAATATCTCCTTCCTCCTAGACTTCAAATGAAGCTTTGAAGTACTGTAACTAAACTTTTCCAGTAAAGACAACCTGTGATACAAAAATTATAAATAGATGTTTCAATGAACAAATAATTAGGAAGAGATTAATAAAGATATATGTTATCTTATGCTTCTATACACAAGATGAATTAAAAGTTAAGAGATGCACTAAGGAAACAAAATGTCTTGACAATAATGGTTGAAATTATGCTTACCACTAAAGCTAGTTTTTTTTGTAGTAATTGCATGGTGAATAAAAAATATTACCTCAACAAATGCCAAAATGTCTTGAATTAAAAATAGCAGGTATGTAGACTGACAAAAGATTATTGGGCAACACTTTGTAGGTTTCTCCTCAGGTCCCACCAGACGGTGAGTTGAAGACGCGATCAGAAGGTTGAGGTACTTGGCGACTACCTAACATCTGTTGCATCTGTTCTTGGAGCTGACGTTGCATTTCACGCATCTCCTGCATCTCCTCTGCATAGCGGATGCACGAATCACCTCTAATAGGATGCCGAATCTCCTCTGTAACAGATGCCCGAATCTCCATCTCTCTCCGCTACATCCTCTCATTAACCATATCATCCATCCTTTGCTCTATGGATGAGATAGCAGCTTGCACTTGTTGGTTGACCTCTCTAATATTATGTACGTTAGATGCATGACATGCCGAAGAGGATGCATCATCATAATAGTAGCTCGCCTGATTTCCCGTACCAAAGACCTTCTTCTTCTTTGTCCCACCTGCAGCCTCATAATATAATTGATTTTCATCCACTGTCCCCCCCGAACTGTTTCTCTCCTCCACCAAAGCGATGTATCGATCCTAAGAGAAGAATGCAAATCAAACAACAAGATCAATGATACTATAGTAAGTATATCAAGTATCAAATAGTAACTCACATTGATAATCACTTAATCTGACATAACCATAAACTTAAACAAAAATATTTCATCTAAAAGAAATTACAACTCACATGAACGGTACGAGCCTTGTCACTCGTAAATGTTTCACCATCCCCCTTCTTCGTGTGCATGCGCCTAAAGACCTCAAAGCATGTCGGGGGACGGTTGTATTGTTGCTCCTAGATAACAACATTGATATAGGTCAACTGAACAAAATATACTAATACTAAGAATACACAACTTAAGATGTATTTATAAAAACTTAACCCATATACAAAAACTTACCAATTTCTTCCAATGCTCAATGTGGGAGATGGAGCCTCCGTTGTGGGTAGAGGGACACGGGCCATCATCAACTCCACCGTGTCTATTTTTCGCATTTTGCTGGGAAATGCGCACAACTTCAGGGTCCCTCCATGCATCTTTCCACTTCATCCAAACCGATTCAGGAACATATATTGGTCGGTTAGGCATCAATTTCAATTTACAAATCATATCCCCATACCGTGCAGATGCCTTTGACAGCCAAGCCTCTTTGACCAGGTGGTCAATTGGTGGATCCCAGTAAAAGTGTTTCCGTAGAATAAAAAATAATGTTTTATGATACAACCAAGTTCACACACAAGACAATCATAATTTACTAATAGCAATTTATAGGCTTACCTTGAACTCCTCAAAGTAAAAATCTCTGGTCTCATTTGAGACTGACACCCACCTAGCCCTCTCATCATCAAATCTCTCCTAAAATATGGATCGAATTCGGCGAGAGCATTCGGCTGATGGAGTCAAACTAAAAAAAAAAAGAATATGCATTAACAAGTACACAAAACCAAACTGGGAAAAAATAATATGTACCAACAAAGAAATAAAGTTTTTTTGCATACTCAAATCCCGCGAACCACTGTGATCCGCTGACGATTTCTACCTAGAGGGTCAGCAGGTACTGGATGTTCTTCCCCATTAACACTTGCTTGTGCTTGGGAATCACTGTGCTGTGATAATCCAATAATCAGCGCATCCTCAGACGGCATAGAAGGAACATTCGCTGAAGAAATGCTGGTTAAACCTGTACCAAACGTATCACCTCTGGTTGTTGTTTTGGTTGTGTAATAGTGGGGAGACGTGGTGATGCATTTGGAGTGGGTGGTAGTGGATCCTGTCTTGCACCTCGTCCCCTCCCTTCAACCATACGACCAGCTCCACCCCTAATGCCCCGTCCTCGGGCCATATCGACTAAAATGAAACAAAAAATGAATGTTATTATTTTTCATGAAACTCATTATGAAATAACACACAACATTTTCTACAAGTACACACCAAAAAAAAACTTACTAAATGTATGATGTGGTTGACAAATATATGCAGAAATGATATACTATGATTTAAGATACTAGAGGTATAAAAAGTAATTGTCTAACATGTCATGTAACAAATAGCAAGAAATTTCACAACAAGTCTTAACTTGATATCTTGACAAAATACTTAATATGGTAAAAGCATTCACAATAATTTTTAATGTGGTAAAAGCATCCACAACAATTCAAGAGAGTCAAAGCATTGCCTTCAATATGGAAAGTCTTAAAAGCTGAGCAGGACCCGGAGTTGTCTTTTCAAGTATACAAAACAGAAAAGCAGACACCCTTACGAGGAAATAAAAAGTGTATTATATAAGCCTATTCACTATCACTTCTTTCCTCGTAATCTTCATTATCCTCCTCATCAGTTTCGTCCCCTAACGAGGATTCCCATTCAGGTTCTTCTGATATGTCACTATCTTCATCTTCCTCGAGTTCTATAATTTCACCACTTGGATGATTCAGGTTTTGAACTTCCTCATTCATAAGACTAACATCAATTTTATGTGATTTAACCACATCTTCTTGAAATGCCACTCCTAAATTTTGTACCTCTTTAGGTGAGTCAAACACCGATCTCGGGCCTATCTTGCAAACTGCCAACTAATCATTGTTACCCCTTCTCATGCTTGGATATGGTAGATAATATACCTGTGTTGCTTGCATTGCTAAAACAAATGGCTCATACTTGGTGTACTTTCGACGTATATTGACATCAACCAACTTGTACTGCGCATGTATTCTAGTCCCAATATTTGGACTGGGATCATACCATTTGCAGTTGAATAACGTAACCATCTTGATTGGCAATCCTGGATACTCTAACAATAATATTTCTTGTAAACGGCCATAGAAGTCACCACTGTTATCACTATTATTTGTTCCTTTAATGCACACACTACTATTCATTGAGCAAGATCCAAAAGCATGAGATTCTGTATGAAATTTGTAGTCGTTCACAAAATATACATTGTATGATTTCACTGATCTTAACGGCCCTTGCGAAAGTTGTCGTAATATGATGTTCTCCATCGGATTAGCTTGCATCTATAATTTAAAAGGCACAAAACACATTAGTTCTCGTCATTAAGACAACAACTTTTTTTTCATCAGAATTTCACTTATTTTTATGCTCATTTCAATTTAACTCCACGACTTGCCTTTGTAGATCCTTCTTCATCGCCTCCAGGGCGCTCAGGTCACAATACTGTACTTCCTCAGCCGGAACCTGTCCAACCCGACGACCACGACCATCAATCATTGATGTTGATGATGACGCTTTCCAGGAAGATGATGAGCTCACGGTTCCAACTCGACGGCCATGGCGGGGTAGCGATTATCCCGCGGACTAGCCGGATCCAAGGGGATCGCAAAGAAGACGACAAAGAAACCAAAAGAACCATAGAAAATACTCTGAATTTTTTTTTTTAGAATTCAATAATTAAAAACTAACCGACAAGCCGGATTAAGTAGCCTCAAAAGATTAACCTAGAAACCTTATCATCTAATCTAAATTTGTCAAATCGATAAATTATTATTTAAAACTAAACTTATCTAAATTTAAAACTCTAAACAAATCAAATAACTCATAAAAATCCAAGATCAAATCGAATTCAAATCCTATCCTAATTTGGCATATGAAATATTACCAAAAATAGAAAGAAGACCGAAAACCCTAATTCGGCCTATTAAATATTTCTAAAAATAGAAAAAAATAAAATTCTCTCTAATATGACGTCCCCAAATTAGTCGCTTGGCTACTGAAAGAGCTTTCCGACCGACCCAATCTTGGAATTGACTCTATAACTTCCGTCTTTACGTTGACCCGCCAACCCGGCACCAACATTTGACTCGCGCCTCCTGCATCAATTGGCAACCAAACCAACATTCTTGTTAATTGGCCACCAAAAAAATTATTGTATACACCTTTTCCTTTTGAAATGGCAATGGCCCACATCACATGGATGCTGAAAAGTGATAAGAAGGTACATTTTCAATATTAAAGACACTACAAAAGAAAACAAAAGAAAACAAAAGAAGGTAGTAGCAAATCAGTGATTGGATTAAAGAAAACCAATGTTCTGTAGCATGTATGGTTCAACAACAAAATTACCTAAATCCTATGGTCTAGGATTAGAGAAAACTTTATAGGCGAGAGCTTTACTTTTCAAAATGTTTTCAATCTAAATAAAAAGAAGTTAATTTGCAAAACCAGTGTTATGCAGCATTGCTTTAAAATAAATTTACCTATCTATTGGCAAAAATTAAATCTTTTTTTTGCAACATTGCATTAAATTAACAGTTACAAGGCCTTCTATCATGCACTTTTTTTTTTACTGTAATTGATTGCATTGTTGTGTTCATTATGTATGTTTTTATTGTTGTACTAATTCTGGTACAATTTTATGGTAGCACCTGACTCTGACTACTTCACAATAAGAATGTGCACATTTGGTAATGTTCACAAGTGGGAGAACTTTACCACAGCTGGATATGTTGACTACTGTTGCTCTGACAAAATGTTACAATTAGAAGTCAAACTCATGGCAGTGGAAATGGGATTATTACTGGAAGGGGATAGATTTTGGTGGTTAGATTCTAAGAGTAACATAATTGGTTTGAAAGAGATAGAAAGTGATGCTGGTGCTTTGGAAATAGCAATGAGTGTGGATTGTACTAGAGTAATGAATCTGTATACAAAGGTCTCTGAATTCAATAGTAGTCTTATGAAGCCACTTGTTATGGGAGAAGTTGAAGAAAATTTAGGGGAAACAAATACAGGACAAAGAAATGTAGAGGAGCTTGTACAACAATATGTAGTAGAAGAAAATATAGTGCAAGGGGACATAGGAGAAGAAAATATAGGAGCAAAAAAATACAAGAGTAGAAAATTATATAGGAGCAGAAAAAACAAGACCAGAAAATGTAGGAGTAGAAAAAGTAGGAGCGAGAGAATCACGGGGAGCAAAAATGTAGCTATGGAGGGAGGATAGTGAGTTGCAAGATTAGGACTATAATTTCCATAGTAAAGAGGAGGATGTGGTACGTGGGCCGGTGAAGTGACATTCATAGGATTGAATTGCATACACAAGAGAGAGGGAGTGGAAAAGTAGATGTGTACAGTGATGAATCTGACTATGGTACACCTGATGAATTGCATTCTTTTTCTTCTACAGACGAGGACCAACTAGAACCACACAAGCCTAAATATCACGAGGAATTTAATGAAGAGTTCGATATGAAGGACCCCCATTTCAAGATAGGAATGAAATTCAACAACTTTAATTAAGTAGTTTAGGAAGGCAGTTAGGAGTTATGGCATTAGGAACAGATGTGTCATGCAACTTTAAGCCTAACAACAAAACGAGATGCAAGGCATACTGCAAAAAAAGATGCCCTTTCTACTTATGGGCTTCACCTATGGCCAGGGACAAAAACATAGTTCAAACCAAGTCAGGATTCCTCCAACATGAATGTGCTAAGAAACATAATATCAGACCTGTGAGTACACATTGGCTTGCACATAACTACATTGATCAATTCAGGGCAGATCCATCATGGTCTCTAGCTAGAATTATGCAAGTTGTCAAAAGTCATCAGAAAGTTAACATAAGCAGCCTCAAGGCTTGGAGGGCCAAATGCATTACAAGGAGGTATGGTTTAAATTTATTTCTATAAGAATGCAGCTGCAAGAATTGTTTGATTTATATAGAGATGTGACTGACTTGTTTTCATTTTGTGTTCTTTTCTTCTTGTGTGCTATGTTTATATGAAACTTTAAAAAACCTCTTGGATGGTGATGAAAACTACCAGAGTACCAAGCTTTATGACTACATACTAGAACTGTTGAGGACAAATCCAGGGTCATTAGTGATATTTAGATGAAGTGAACGCAAATTTGAAGGTATATATGTTTCCTTAGGTCCTCTGAAAACAGGCTTCTTGGTAGGGTGCAGGCACATCATCAGCTTTGATGGGTGCTTCCTCAAAGGATTATTTGGAGGGCAGCTTCTTTCAGCTGTGGGAATAGATGCAAATGACTGCATCTATCCCATAGCATGTGCTGTTGTGGATAGGGAGAATTATGACAACTTGAGTTGGTTTTGGGAATTTGTTAGATGCTTGATCACGGAGATAAATAATAGCTATCATTGGGATTTCATGAGTGACATACAAAAGGTAAGTTCTATACCTATTCAACAATATAGTTTTCCGTTGCTATCTTGCTTTCTCGATGCAATGTTTCTGTTGTTTTTCTTATATGGTTTTTTTCCTACTCTCTTTTGTTATGGGTCCTGTATTATGAATAAACTATAATCATAGGGTCTCATTCCTGCCCTACAACAACTTTTTCCTAATAGTGAGCACAGATACTGTGTAAGGCACATTCACACAAACTTTAGAAAAGGTTTCAAAGGAAAATCCCTTAAGGACCAAATGTGGAAATGTGCTAGAGCAAGTAATATACCTTCTTATAAGCATGGAATGGATGTCCTTAATATCATGTCTGCAGAAGCTTATGGGTTTTTGTAGAACATAGACCCTAGCCATTGGAGTAGGTCACACTTCAGAACATATTATAAGTGTGACATGTTGTTGAATAATTTATGTGAGTGATTTAATAGTCAAATACTTGAAGCTAGAAACAAGGGTATAATTACAATGAATGAAATCATTCGGACAAAGCTAATGATTAGGATCCAGAGGAGGAGGGATGCCATGCAAAGATGTAGTACCATCCACTGTCCTAAGATTCTAAAAAAATTAGAAAAAGCAAAACAACAATGTTGGTCTTACACAACAATATGGTCAGGTAGAGATGATTATCAAGTTATGGGATATGATGGCCAGTTTGTAATTAATAAAAGGGAAAGGACATGTACTTGTAGAAAGTGGCAATTATCAGGAATCCAATGTTATCATGCAATTTCAGCAATATATTACAACAAGGACAAGCCTGAGCACAACCTAGATGATTGTTACAAGGTCTCCACTTTTTTACCAACATATAGGCACATCTTACACCCAACAGAAGATAGAGATTATTGGCCTAGAAGTGATCAAATGCCCATGCTACCACCAGAACCTATAGCAAGTAAGAGAGGCAAGAAAACCTTAAATAGGAGGAAGCAGCCAGAAGAGTTAATTGGCTTCAACGAGGGGAAGGTCAGAAAGAAGGGCGTCAAGATGAATTGCTCTGTCTGTGGTGCTTCAGGCCATAACAAAAGATTTCATGGAATGCATGTACACTAACAATGTTAATTTTTTCCTGCTAAACTCAAATTTGCAATACATTATGTTTTAATGTTATGCATCTATGGAAGGAAAAAGTGAAAAATAACACTGCTAGGGCAGTTGATCAGTTTGGCCAATACCCATGATGTGAGTAATCTATGGCTCAGTTTGGCTGTGTAGGAGTACATGTTAGTTACATATTTAATTTTTTTTTTTTTTATACAGGAATCTGGCAATGATCCTATGGGTTCAATTGACCCTCAGGTCCTAGAGGAGCATTTCAAAGAGGTAAGCAATGTATGATCAATAGGTTTCATCTGCTTCCAATTCTGTTATTCTTTGTAAATGATTAGGTTATTAAATCTATTTGGGTTATTTAGAAGGTCTTATTAATTTTTGTTTTATGTACATCATTAGGTTGCTTTCATGAGTAGAGCCAGAGAGAGTGAGAAAGCACAAACTACAAATAAGCAACCAACCCATGAAAATGATCAACCACCAACTATATCACAAGTGATTTTTAGTAAAATTCAGAAATTCCTCCATAGCCATCAAATGTGACTTTGCACATTGCAGGTTATTAACACACCTGAACAAAGTCTTCACATCTCATCAATTGTAAATGAAGGTAGGGTGCACAAGGAAAAGATTATTACAAGGGGAGGAAAGAAACAAGACACAACTGCTGTTGCCCCGAGAGTATATGCAAAGGGGAAGGCAAAAGAACAGCTCCCTTTGGAACCTAAAAAAGGGAAAACCACTGCAAAGAAGCCCACTGCAGGGAAGAAAAGAAAGATATGTGTTCCACCTAGAGGAGTTGGTGGTTCTTTTGCTGGGAGGAAAAAGTAGAGAAGTATTGAGCCAGTTCAGGGTTTTGGCATGCTAAGCAAGCAATTTTTTTTTTTTTTTAAGATGTTGAAACTGGGATTTTGTATAAATGTTGATGGCTCAGACTATAAAGACATATTTTTGTCAAAATGTTGGTATTTAATTGTTGATACTTGAAGATGTTTTTTAACAAATGTTCCTTGCTTCTGAAAAGTGTTAAACTGAAATTTACCCCTGAAATTTATATCATTACAGAAATATGGTTGCTTCTTAATTTTGTGTACATCATTATAGAATGAAACATTGTATATTAATTCTCTGTGTATAGTACATGATTAGCATTTGAATTGATCTCAATACAATGCAGATTACTAAATGGTTACCCCAGTTGAATGTAGATCACTGAATGGTCTTTTAATTTGCAGTTTGATCAGGAGATTAACATTTGCATATTAAATAGGTAATTAAAATATTAATTTGCAGATTAATTGTTGATCTGCAGTTTAAACACGAGAACATATGCATTGCATAATTAAGATAATAATAGTAGGAGATTATCATTTGTAGATTAAGTAAGTAATTAACAACTTAATTAGCATATTAACTGTTGATCAACAAATTAATAAGGAGATTAACATTTATAGATTAGATAAGTGATTAACATTCTAATTAGAATATTAACTAATGATCTGCAGTTTAATCATGAGAACAGATGCATCACAGTTTGAGAAGGAGATTAACAAACCAATAGACCTCACAATACCATCTAAAATCAAACAAACTTTATTGCTTTTATTAACAAGAACAACCATCACAATGTATTTGAGAAGACAATCAATCAAAACTTAAATTGACTTCAACTTAGAATTGCCGGAATATTACGAGGGCTTCTCATCACTATCCAAATCACGATGCGTCGGTGGTAAGTTATGAGGGAGAAAACCTACACCACCACTCACCGCTAGTTGTTATCGGTCTTCTCAGACTACTGCGAGGGCTTCTCGCTCGCTCCCGGGAAGAATTAGGGTTCTCAGTCGCCGATGCCAGAGGACAGCAGGTAGGGTCGCTCGGTGGCTCCGGTGAAGAAGGGGGAAACATGAAGGCGAATTAGTTATTGGGAAAAAAGGGACTCAGTTGGTATAAGATTTGTCCACGTGGCGCATGACGTGGTAGTGAGTTGGCCACATGGACAAGTCTGGTGAGGAATTATACCGAAATTGCCCCAGTACCCAACCGGTGAAGTGAAATTGAAGTATGGTACCCAAAATGATACAAATTGAAGTTGGGTACCCAAAATGAAACAAAGAAAAAGTTCAGTAGCCCCCAAAGATAATACCCCATTGATTGTATTTATAAATTAGGTGATTAATTATATTTTTAAATTAGGTAATTGGTGATTGATTGTATTTCAAAATTATGTAAGTATAAAAAATTTCAACTATTCTTCTTTAAATATGGTATAAAGAGCCTAATTTCTTTTCTTCTCTCTTTTTATGTACTCTTTCTTCCCACAAATATATATTGTCTTCTCATCCATATATATTTTCATTTCCAATATATCCATAACCGATGATGTTTTTTCTCCCACAGCTACTCCCTAATTCTTTCATGTCACCAATTACTTTATTGTTACTATCACCGATTTTCTTTCTATCAAGTTCACCTTAAGTAATTATCTCACTTGGTTCTATCTATTTCACCCTATTTTTGATATCTTTAATGTGACCGATCATATTGATACTAGTATCCACTCACCCTCTCCTACCACCATCGACTCCTCCTTTTCCATAACATTTCTAAATCCAAATTTCCTCTTTTGAAGACGTCTTGATCGTCTTTTTCTCACATGGAGAAAACAACCCTAGAAGCTTCATATTGAGAGAACAACTGCATGGGACCTTCGTATTCTTCTCACACAACTAGCAATTAGACATCATTTGCTTGTGTTTTCAATTGATAATTTGACACACTCTTGTTAGTAGGCCTCATTACCGTTCCCTGAGGATTCAACCCTATACTTGCTGAATATTATTACTTGCGATCACATTAATCTTGCGTGCGACGCCTTGAGTGTTTGCACTCATAGCCGGCGGTCAACAAGGGGGCAAGTGCATGGGAGTATAAAGAGAGTCTTATGCACCTCGAGCAAGTGTACAATGAAATCAAAACTCAAAGAAACCTGCAGCAACCAGGGTTAGCAAGCATGGATGATGCCGAACCTTCCTACCCTTTTGTAGAAAAGTACTCTAATAAGCCAGGCTTGAACACAATTGTGCTCTATGAACCCTTGGAGCAAAATTTTATTATTGAGGAAATTGATCGATGGGATAACAATTCAACTACAACAAGACGAGCCAATCAAAGAAATCATTTGAGAAGTTGTTGGGGGTAACAAAAATAAAAAGGTTAAAATCTTCCATGTTCATTGTTCAGTTATCTCTTCATGGTACTAGCCATCTGCCAAACCAATCAAAACCTCCAAAAAGTAGCGAAAGCAATACAAAGACGAAGGACTTAAGAAGGATGCAGCGGCTCTTTTCATCAAGCAACCAAAATTAGAATTTATGGCTTTCTATAGTTGGTTTCATGTTTTGTTTGAATAAAATAGTACAAGAAGAGAGGAAATTAGCTAGGGAAATTCCCTCGGTAAATTACGATTTTCCATTATTTAGCGAGGGAACATATGCCCTCGCTATTCCCTAGCTATATTGCCTCACCAAACTTTTGCTTTGGCGAGAACTTAGATAGGCATATGCTATAGCAATTTCGCGAGGGAAAAATGTTTCCTCGCTATTTCTTATCTATATTCCGTCACCGAATTTACCTTTGACGATGACTTAGCTAGGGAATTGTTGTAGCTATTTAGCGAGGGAAATTGTTCCCTCGCTAATCCTTAGCTATATTCCCTTGCCGAACTTTCCCTTTGGCGAGGACTTAACTAGGGACTTTCTTACCTACTTAGCGAGAGCTTACTTGCCCTTGCTGATGTTTTTTACATTCATTCCCTCACTATTCCGTAGCTATTCCATTAGTAATAATTATTTTCCACCAATATATATTTTTATTTATTAGTCCCTATAGTAACTGTAAATTCATAAGCATATGGAATAAATTTAAAAATAAATGTTCAACAAAGACATATTGAAAAAAATACAATTAATGCAACAAGCAATCCCACATTGAACAAGTTCACTTAGAAGTTCAATACTATTATTATAACTTATATGTTCTACAGTTTGAACTGATGACATTGTTCTGCAAACATTTTTTCACTCTCTAGGAGCCACACACAAACACATAGATGGATAAAACAAACAATCTGAAAAATGAAAATTATGCTTACAAGAGTGACATCAGTGACTCTCCAAACATCTCCTTGGCCTTTTTATCAAAAGGCTCACCACCCAGATACATATCAAAGTAAGCTCTACAAAGCAACTCACTCTGCACTTGGCTTATCAGCTCACCCTTCACTGCACCCATTGAATATTTTATTGATAACAATACATCTTTCAACTTTAGAAACATATAAATTTAACATAATTAATGTTTGTTCACTTAATTTTCCTCACCTTTAATTAGTCTGCAGCATTTATCCTGGCAACCTGGAGATCTCAATGATGGACCTTGATAGAAGCTTAATGCTATCCTTTGCAACATCTATTTAGCATCTAATTAGCTGTCAACTGATCAAAACAATATGCAACTCTCATAACCCTATACAAAAAGAATAGAATCAAAGATTTGAACTTTAAAACAAAGAAGTGAATTGAGTTACCTTATCAGCCAACATTTCCTGTAGAACTCTAATGACTTATGCTTCTGCTAAATGCCCCACAAAATGGATTGGATATGTTCATCCCAAATAGGGTAGTTCCCTATATGAAAATTAAAAAGTAATGGATCAATCGGACTATTAGATAGATGAACCAAGAAACATGAATCTTGAATCTTCAGTATCAAATCAGAAAAGCTTCAAAGATGTTTATTTGACTCACCTTCATCAGAAACCTTACCAAACCTTGAATGCCCACAAGCCCTGATAATGTGAGCTTAATGCTTATGCTTATACCGCAAGTGCACGGGTAGTGTCAAGTAATAAAGTAGACTATAAAAGTCGGATATCGAACCCACAAAGACCTAAATCACTAATTCTATCTAATTGTCTGCTACCTAGCCTATTCAAGAGTTGTTGAATTCCTAAATTAATTTCTAAAATTGAAATTGGCTTAAGAACACTTGATGAAAGTAATAAGGGCAATCAAGATAAAAGGGAGATACTCGGGTAATGAATCCCCTCCGGATATTCATAATTGTGGCAAGTATGAATATCTAATTAATGAATGTTGGGTTATGGACCAAGAATTCATACAATGCTTTCACACCCTCCGTCGAGGCAAGTTACTAATCTAATTTCCTTAATTCGTTATAGGGAACACATAATCTTGGAAGAGTTGTGGAAATAATCCATCTTAAAGAGTCTCTCTCCTAAACACCCGATCTCTCGGTGTGTTCACAACCCCCACCTATTAAAGCAAATCTATGTTTATATAGAGGGAACGTTATTGTCTACACCCCTATAGATCTAGATTGACACTTAGAACTGTCACAACGTAAAGCATCAATACCATACAATACATCTAATAGGTTCTCAAACATTAGAACATTCATTCAATCAAAGAAATCCATACAAGCAAAGTTAAACATAAATCCGTAGGTTCATTATGCCCAAGTATCTAACAAGTTAGTTCCCCATTAAAGGGGAACACAAATCCAACACAATATCTAAGAGAAAGATAAGAAACATTATATAAAACACCCTTCCCTCCACCGTTGGTGATAACCATTGGAGATGTATGTGGAGATGCCCCTTTGATGCTTGCCTTTATCTTCTTTCTCCAAAATCTTCAATGATGCCCTAATTTCCAAGGTGGAGAAAGGGTGGGAGCCTCCAAGAGAGGTGATGAGCTTTCAAGTTCCAAAAAGCCCCTTCTCCAAACCCTATCAGCTATTTATATGGTTCAGGTTAATACACATGATTAGTGACCCAATAAGCCAAATCCGGACTCAAATCTGTAGTAAAAATCGGGTCAGGTCACGTCTGAGCGCGAGGCATGCGGGCGGTCTTACGGGCACAAGGTCGCCCGTACGCCATGTCTCCATACCCATGTGGTCGATGATACAGGTGCATGCTCACCCGTAAAGCTCTTTGTAAGTTTGAGAATGTGTGTTCATAGCGTCTTTGCGAGCGCTTACGGGAGCAAGGGTGCCCGTAACCTACTTTGTGCGGGGGCTTGCGAGCGCAAGCTAGCCCACATGGCTTCAGTAAATTGGGGCTTTGCTTCGATTTGATCTATGTTACTTCTGTTTCACTCTCGAAGCTCTCCGGTGCTCTACAAATAAGAATTAACACTAATTAAGTATCAATGAGCAAGAATTACTTGAAATCACATGAATAATGTACAAAGAGCTGATATAAAAACATGATTAATTGAACGCTTATCAAACCCTACTGTGTTCCTCTCCTAAAAATAGATTTCCTATTGTACAAAGTATGGTGAAGCTCCCCGGATCTTTTATTTTATGTGGGAGTTCTTTTCACATTACAGAATTACACTCCTCAATAAGTGCAAAGATGAGTACACAGGGTGTACCATATCTCTCCCGCAAGTATACGGGGTCGATCAAGTACTAAAGTACCCTCAGGTAAGGTAGTCAAATCCACAGGGACTGGAATCCTAGTACTAACTTTCATTTGCTAGCTACTTCAAGATTATCTGTAACGCCCCGACCCAAATCCCGGGACCTCGAGCGCGTAAACAGATCGGTCGTACCCAAGTGGAGACTAGTCCCACTCGAATACAAGGCCTAAGTAACAATAGCATATAACATAATATAATCCAAAAGTTCATAATTCCATTAAAAGTCAGAGTACTAATGTGGAAGATAAAAATACAAGGGTTCATACGCCCTGTACAAAATAGTCTTCTAATGGTACTAAACTGGTGACTCCCACTCGGAATAGAAAATATCGAGGTCTGCCGACCTCAACAAATCAACCCCTCCCGGCTATCTACACGACACATGAGATCGTGTCACCTACTCCTCAGAACCTGAAAGGGAGGAAAAGAAAAAGAAGTGAGCTTTCGAAAGGAAAGCTCAGTAAGTGCCCTGCAGAGAAATCACGATATGCACAACCATAAAGTCAAGATATGGATCATATCAAGGAAACAATCAGATCGGCACAAGAAACCAAACAAACGGGGCCCCTATACTCATCCAATCATACCTCCACGGTCAGCACAAGTGCCGCGCGCCTCAATGGTCAAGTGTTAGACGACAAGTGGCTATGCTCCATGGGTACGCATACCCAATCCAGACACATACCGACCCAACCTAAACACAAGCACCACGAGTCTCACAGTAATGTCCCGGTCCACGGTGGCATGCTCAGCGAGCATCCAACAACAACAAACTTGCCCAAACAATCAAACAACAAATGTGGAAACATCAACAATATATATGCGGGAAGTCAACAACAGATATCCAAATCATAACAACAAGCACAATCACAATACCAACAAAGGACATACCAAACCAAATAATAAGAAGGCCAAAGAAACCCATCTCTGGGTGGGAGCTAGGCAAGAGTCACATACTTCAATTCGAGACCTACTCCTAGCGTGACCCTTGTCTCCACGCCAATACCTCTTAGCAAATCCCTCACAAGAGATAACTCAATATCTTTTCTCACTGAATTGTTTATCGATTCTCTAATTATGCCTCTCCTTATATAGAAGGGAGTGTCCTAATCTTACTCTAATGAGATAAAGATAAATCATAAATATTTTATAATTATCTCTATTTGATAAGTTTTCATCCAATTAAAACTTATATTTGAGATAGAGATCAATCAAAAACAATCTATAATTATCTCTACGAGATAAATCTTTATCTAGTCCAAACTCAAACATTGAATCATAATCCAATTGTAATTCATAATCATAAACAAACTATAATTATCTCTATGAGATAAATCTTTATCTAACTCAAACTCAAACATTAAATCATAATCAAATTAAAATTCATATTTGGATAAAGATCAATTATAATTATTTTCATGAGATAAGTCTAATTTAATCTCAAATATAATATCCTACTCAAATTACAAGTCATATTTGACATAAAGATAAATAATAATCATTTTATAATTCTCTATTTTATCTCATGTTAATCCCTACAAGGTTAATCCAAGTCAGGTTGCATGATAAATTAGACCATGTTGGTTTAATCACATTGAATCACCATTATGAAATTTTAATTAGGTCCTCGAACTAATAGGTAATTACAAACAATCACTTCATACTTTCATTCTAGTACCTATTTATGTATAGGTTTTGGGTGGGTTATTACATTATCAGAAGTGTTGGAGGTCTAGCGAGATAACTAATTTACCTAAAAAGTAAACTAGCGCGAACAATTAGTAGATTGGGAGAGATCAGAGATGAGACAGGGCACCTTAGACCGCAATCCCCATAGGAATCCTTTAATCAACTGACTCCTAAATATTGGTTATCTGATAATCTATCCTTGGAGAGCAGAACATATGCCCCCGATCTTCTCTCGGTAGGTATAGCACACCCTATTACCTATATAACTAAATCTAACCTAATGAGATCTTCTCTTTCTAACTAGGCAGATATGCAATCTGGGCTTTCGCACATAAAAACTACAAGCATAGGCATGATGATACCTAAATCTGACCTACAGAGATGCATCTTCCTAATCAAGGAAGACATATGATCTAGGGTACTGCTCTACGAACCATAACCATAGGCATAATAGATAATCCATAAGAACAATCAATATGAAGAGGAAACCAATAATAATAAAATAAGTCAATCATAAATTCATCATAGAGTTCATGTGTCCAAGACACCACAAGGGGTATTAGCCTCTCATGCTAATAAAAATAACAATCATAATCAAGAAAAGAGACATGATTGAAACATAGACCATTCCCTTGCTTGATGTCTTCTCTGCTCTCGAGTCTCCTCCGAAACCCTAGCCGTCACTGCGAAGATCGCTTCATAACTGGTCCGACCAAAAAGTTCCCTTTTGGTAAATATATGTGGCTATTTATAGATTTCAGGTCAGCGAAGCACAGGCATGTTGATCTCGAACATGCCTGTGTTGACTTCCACGTTCTGAATTTATACGGTTTCGAATTCCTGAGAGATGCATAGGTAGATGCACGCCTGTGTTCATTAGCATGCCCGTATTTCCTTGGTGCACGACTGTGTTCACCTTAGCAAGGTGTCTTTTCAGCCCTTTTCATCTTGTTTTCTCTCATTTCTCGTTCCTTTTGCTCCGGCACCTATTATACCTGCTCAATCACAAAACAAACCCAAAGGAGCACAAAAATAGGGAAACCGATGCAAAACAATGGGATAAGTGCATGCAAATAGGGTGAAAATATATGTATAATTGTGCATTTATCATGCAACTTTTTTTTGAGAGCCCAATTTATGCCGTTTAGATAAAAAGTCTTTTCATAAATTTGGCTTAAATGGGTGTGTTCTAGTGCCTCGAAGAGGGGATGTTAATGTGCAACTATTTTAATACCACCATGAACCTTTCATATTGTTGATCTACCTTGTCATTCTTAAGTCTTTGAGGGCAAGGAGGAGGCAGTAATAGAACAAAAATCGGTGCATCCTCCTCATGCCTCTCAGGCCTAAGTGTTTCAGCAGTGGGGGTAGACTCAATACACTCTTTGTGGGGTTCATCTACAGTTTTCCCACTCCTAAGCGTCAATGCTTTTAGATTCTTCCTACCCTCTCCACGAGGGTTCGCTACAGTATCACTCGGTAGGGACCCTGTAGGCTGACTATTCTTTTCATTGTCTATTTGCCCAACTCAATTCTCTAAGTTCTTTATGAAAGCACGAGTCTCCACCATAAAGTTCATTATCATTTCCTCAAAACTGGGCTTAGATTCTTGGGGCCTACTACTAAAGGGTCCTTGATCATATCTTCGTGGGAGACCTTGGTTATAATTGGTCGAATTGTTCCGATATGTGGAGTTCCATCCCCTGGGGGATTGTTGTTGGAACCCCTATACTCGACAGCATTCACTTCCTCAGGAGCCAAGTTCGGTGCATTCTGTGATACATCATTTTGTTGTCCCGAGTTATTAGGCATTCCACTTACACATTTTGAAACCTCGTCAACCTTCTTCCTTAAGTCGATGACTTTGGTTAGAAGGTCTTGGAGTGAGTCTGAATCTTGTACCCTAGCCATTTGTTTTGGGACAGACCTATTAACATGCGCTCGATATTGATTTGTGATGCCCTAATCTCTATGAGCTCATAATCCTCATCCAAAGATTTAGCACTAAATGACCCCCGCCCGCTTCATCAAGCATGGTTCGGAAGGAGCCACGGAACCCATTATAAAAATTTGACATTAAAAGGTAGCTAGGGATCTTGTGATGAAGGTATTCACGTTGCATCTCTTTGAAAGACTCCCACGCACAAAGAATCAGAATAAGGGATTGGCTAGTAACCAATTCCACTATTTTAGGGTTTTTTTTGTAAGTTATGATAGCAATCCTGCAGTTCATATTGCTTTCTCTATGTATTTAAACACTTCAGTGAATCAATAAAGTTAAGAATGTTTTTTACGAAAAGCTACATGGTACTAGAGCCTCTACTCTTTTAACCTCATTTTCCATGGTGAAAACTGCAATGTTTAGGTCCTGAAAAATGTCGTCAAACTCTAAAGCATCCTCTACAACAATCCAACCATCAACTAGCATCAATGTCACGATGAACTCCTCATCCATGATGATTACTGTCCATCGACTCAATGGCAAAAATTACTTGGAGTAATCCCAATCAGTGAAGCTGGCGATTGATGGAGAGACAAATTGGGGTATTTGATAGGCGAGGTAAAGACTCCTAATGAAGATGATCCAACCTATAAGACATGGAGATCTTAAAATTCTCTTATTACTAGGTGGTTGCTCAACTTAATGGAGATCTCGATCGCCAAGCCCCATATGTTTATGAAGACTATGAAGGAGGTTTAGGACTCTATACGTGAGACATATTCTGACCTAGAGAATTCCTCTTAGATCTTCAACTTGAAGACTCAACTGTGGCAATCAAAGCAAGACAACCGTGATATTACCATCTATTACAATGAGATAGTAGCATTATGGCAGGAACTTGATCAGTGCTATGACGACACTTGGGCAAATGCAAATGATTGTGCTAGATACATGAAGAAAGAAGAAAATGATCGGGTTTATATGTTTTTGGCAGGTGTTAATCGAGGTCTAGATGAAATAAAGGGTGGGTTCTTGGAAGGAAACCATTGCCTTCTATCCGATAAGTCTTCTCTGAGATTAGACAATAGGAGAGTCGACAGAGGATCATGAATGGTGGCACAGAGGTCCAGAATGATTAGAGAATTGAAGGATCAGCGTTGATGACAAAGAACACTAAAATGGAGAATGGCAAGAAGAAAAGCCCTGGTGTGATCACTGCAAATGATTTTGGCATACTCGTGAGACATGCTAGAAAATCCATGGCAAGCCACGGTACGGAGGAAAAACAACCCGAAGGGCACATTAAACCATCGTTGAGTCTTCTCATGATTCACAAATCAACTCAAGACAACAACCTTTCACGAAGGAACAACTAGAGCATCTTGTCAAAATGATTCAATCTTCCCACATTTCAACTTCTGAAATCCATCTTGTTTTTTTTTTGCCCAGAATGGTAAAATTTCTCCTTATTCCTTTCTTTATGCCAAATCAAACTATTCTTTGATCATTGATTCAGGAGCAACTAATCACATAGCAGGAAACCTAACTCTTTTTCCTCTTATAAGCTATGTGGAGGGAATAGGACAGTTAAAATAGCTAACTGTTCTTTTTCACCAATTGTTGGACTTGGAAATATATTTATTTCTCCTACCTTAACACAATTTAATGTCCTACATGTTCCTCGATTGTCTTGTAACCTTATATCAGTGAGTAAACTAACCCAAGACCTCAAGTGCCAAGTTAAATTTTTTCATTCACATTGTGAATTTCAAGAGGTGGTCTCAGGGAAGATTATTGGCAGATGTAGGGAGCATGATGGACTTTATATCTTTGAGGAAGAAGGATCCACGAATATAACAGTCTAGGGAAATTCCTGTTGGAAGACTACTACTATTGTTAGGAAAGATGAGATTTATTTATGGCACTTTAGACTAGGACATCCAAGTTTTCATTATTTACAATGTTTGTTTCATAAGTTATTCACAAATAAAAATTCTTCTTTATTTTAGTGTGAAATATGTGCATTTGCTAAACATCACAGATCTTCATATCCACCTAGATTATATCAGCCTTCCAAACTATTTTCATTAATACATAGTGATATTTGGGGCCCATCTAGAGTTTCAACTTGTGATGAAAAATGTTGGTTTATTACATTAATCAATGATCATACTTGGATGACATGGGTTTACTTATTAAAAGAAAAACATGAAGTAGAATCCGTGTTTAAGAATTTTTATAATATGGTTCAAACACAATTTCACACAAGCATTCAAATCTTTAGAAGTTATAATGGTAGGGAATATTTTGCAAATGTCCTAGGAAAATATTTTGAAGTAATAGTGCAAGAGAGTTCTTCTCATGATACTCCACAAAAAATGGAGTGTCCGAGAGACAAAATAAACACATTCTAGAAGTTACACAGGCCTTACTTTTTCTACGAATGTTCCTCAATATTTATGGGGAGATGCAGTGTTAAGTGCCGCGTACTTAATAAATAGGTTGCCTTCAAAGTTTTTGAATTTTAAAACCCCTCTTAGCTTACTTCAGAGTAAATTTCCGAAGTCAAGACTATTTTTGACTATTCCCTTGAGAGTATTTGGTTGTACATTGTTTATATGGAATCCAAATCGAAATTACAGTAAGCTTGATCCTAAGGCCAAAAAATGTGTCTTTGTCGGATTTGCTTCGAATCAAAAGGAATATAAGTGCTTGGATCCAATTTCGAAGAAAACGTATATTTCAATGGATGTTCAATTTTTTGAAAATAGACTATATTTTAGGACTCATCTTCAGGGGGAGAGAAAAAAGGAAGATTCGGCTAAGAATTATTCAAATTCAGATTCATATGAATATTTTCTATGTTCTAGTTTAGATAAGGATTATTCAAATTCAAATGAAGATTTTCTAATTTCTAGTTTGGATAAGGATTTTTTATTTTTTGATATTGCTACACTCCAAATCCCTGATTTTTCTTATCTATATTTTCTCCAACCAAAAACAACCGATCAGTTAGAACTGAATTCTAAAGATTTGGGTTTAGCGGTGAGAGAAAACGTTTCTATTGATAAAGAAAAGTTTATGATGCAGGAGGCTCGAGTCAAATGTTGGTGCCGGCTTGGTGGGTCAACGTAATGACGGGAAGTTATCGAGTCAATTCCAAGATTGTGTCGGTTTTGGGTGTGGTTCGGTATTTTGGCATTAACATTGGCTACTAATATCATAATCGGGCGTTCGATCCCAATTCGGAAAGCTCTTTGCGGCGCGCACGACATGGGGATGTCATATTATAGAGAATTTTAGTTATTTTTTTCTAGTTTTAGAAATATTTAATCCACCGAATTAGGGTTTTCGGTCTTTTTTTTTCTATTTTTGGTAATATTTCATATGGCAAATTAGGATAAGATTTGAACCTGATTTGATCTCGGATTTTTAGGAGTTATATGATTTGTTTAGAGTTTTAAATTTAGATAAGTTTAGTTTTAAATAATGATTTGTCAATTTTAGCAAATTTAGATAAGATGATAAGGTTTCTAGGTTAGTCTTTGAAAGCTATTTAACCCGGCTTGTGGGTTGATTTATTATTATTGAGTTTTAAATAAAATTATTTTCCTGAATTTCAGAGTATTTTCTCTTGTTCTTTTGGTTCTTCGTTTGTTCTTCCTTGCGGTCCTTGGATCCGGCTAGCCCTCGGGATAATCACTACTCCCGCCAAAGCGCCGCTTTTATAATTGGAGAAAGAAATCCCATAATTTTAGGAGACACAAATAAGTCACACGAAACACAAATCATTCCTACAAATCAAAACTAGTCAGATTGTCTAGATACATCTCAAATACCTTTCGATAGAAGATATGATCAAGAAGGAAAACACCATGGATTAGTTTATGAACAGAGACGTCCAACTCAAGAAATAAAGTCCAATATGCCTCTGCAATGCCAAGAAACTAATTAGGGACAACCTCCGTTGTTGGTAAGAAATCAAATACTCCTGATCTTTCTGATCTTCCAATAGCCATTCAAAAAGAAAAGCGGTCTTGTATCAAGTATCCATTTTCTAACTTTGTTTCATATGAAAGGCTATCTCCTCGTTTTTCAGCTTTTACTACAAAAACCTTAATAATCAAAATTCCTAACCATATTCAAGAAGCTCTAGCGAGTCCAGAATGGAAGGAAGTCGTACTTGAGGAGACGAGTGCTCTTGAGAAGAATCAATCGTGGACCATGAAGGAGCTCTCAAAGGAAAACCTACCATTGGTTGTAAGTGGGTATTTACCACGAAATTCGATCAGGATGCTTCATTGGAGAGTTATAAAGCGTAGATTGGTCGCAAAGGGATTTACGCGAAACCTATGGTATTGATTATACCTGAAACATTTGCTCTTGTAGCTAAGCTTAATACCGTTAAGACTTTGTTGTTTATTGCAATAATTTAGATTGGCAGCTTCAACAACTAGATGTCAAGAATGCATTCTTGAATGGAGACTTGAAGAAGGAAGTGTTCATGAGACCTCCACCGGGATTTGAAGACAATGTGGAATGAAAGTTTGTAGACTAAGAAAGGCTCTATATGGACTTAAATAGTCACCACGAGCTTGGTTTGATAAAATCACCAAGTTTGTAAAGAAGCAAAATTATGTTCAGGCACAAGCTGACCATACTTTGTTTATCAAATTTTCAAATTCAAGAAGAGTGGTGATTCTAATAGTCTACGTTGATGACATAATCCTCACTGGAGATAACTGAGGAGAGATTGACCAATTAAAAAACATACTATCCAAGGAATTTGAGATTAAAGACCTTGGGGAGCTACGATATTTCCTTGGCATGGAAATGGCAAGATCCAAAAATGAAATTATTGTCTCACAACGCAAGTATATCTTGGATTTACTTGAAGAGAAAGGTATGAGTGGACCATTGATCCTAATAAAAAATTAGGAGATATCAAGCAAGGACCATTGATCCTAAAAAAACAAACAATAACTTAAATATAGGCCATCAGGGTCTTTAATTTATTAGAACTCTTACCTATAACACATTAAGGGGGCCAACCCGGTGCTACAAAGCTTGCGCTATGTGCTAGGCTCGGACCACTTTGGTCAATGACTTCCAGGTTATATGGCAACAAGTTTACCGTTACGCCAAACTTTCCCTTCTTACGTATGATACATTAATTTTAAAAAATAAATTTTATAAGCATACTCTTGCTTAGCTAAGCGGTGTTATGATGTCACTTGATCTCTCCAAGAATTGAACATGAAATAGTTTGAACATTTTCTTTATTTCTCAAATCTGAATAGACTAATGGGACATGAGAAGACTAAAACTATCCTTAAATAAACCAAACCACACAATAATAATTTTGTTTAAAAGGAGACTAGCTATATGGTTTTCTGTATATACTCTCTCAATCAAACAATTCACTCACACAGATAAACATGATAACATCTAGAGAAAATTAGAGAAAATTACTTACATACCCCTCCAAAGTTACATATTTACTTAAATATTCTTGTAAAAATGCTATTTGCTTGAATACCCCTCAAAAAACCCTACATTTTTTTCCTTATAAACTCCTACCGTTAGTCATCGTTAGAATTTTTATAATTAACTATAGCTAAAACTTAACTCTAGTTAAAAAAAATTACATAATTACCCTCACCATTTTCTATAAGCTTGACTTTCTCATTAGCGAGCCATGAGAAGTTGGAAACTAGTAGAAATCCTCCATTGCTACTTATCGCTTTTTCAATTCATTTTTTTTTGTGACTTTTACTGTCATTTTGCCATTAATGTGATTTTCTCGTGTATGGACACAATACATACTCATTTAAGTTCTTGCTGCCATTAATGTGATTTTCTCGTGTGTGGAAACAATACACACTTATTTAAGTTCTTGCTGGCATTATGCCTTTAATGTGATTTTGTTGTATATGGATTCAATGTATACTCTAATGAGATTTTCTCAAATGTCTGGATTAAATATATACTAAGGGAGTTCTTATATTTTTCGCTGATTTTTTCCTGTTATTATGCGTTTTTTCTGTTCACTAATGCAATATATGAATTTTCTTTGCAATCAAGATGCTAATCAGTTCATTCAAAAAAGATTTTGTGTGTTTAGTTTGGTTTAATATGAAAATTCATGGATTTTTTATATGAATGGCAACAAACTAGATAGTGTTTCATATTCTTTCAATTAAATTAAGATATCATTAAATGGAAAATTGTGGATAGGGCTTTGTTTAAAAAATTTGCAAAAAATTTGATAATAGAACAATTACAAGAATGGTAGGAATTGCTGGCTTTGATGATCATCTTGTTAAGGAAATAATGTTCTACATTTTCTCTAGTTTTTTAGTTGAGTTATTACTATCTTTGTTTTTGTTTTTAGAAAAAAAAAATTGAAATAGCCTGCAAAACACACCATGGAATTGAATTTGTGAATTGTTGGGACGAGTTGAAGTATCAAATTTTTCATGCTACTTATGACTAATCTTTGACAGAATTTTGATTTCAAATCCTACAAGGTATTATTAGGATAACATGGGTTGTAATCTTTTCTATTGCATAACATGTATAAATAAAATTTGATGGTGCAGGTTTGATAGGATTGGCTTATCTAAATCTTTTTACCGCTTAGATTACAGACACTGGAACAAATTATTTTTGATATGAGTGAAATTAATAAACAATTAAATTTGAAAATACTTTCCCATTATTAGAGTAACTAGACTTTACTTCTTATATTTTTTTTTCATTAGTGAATCATTGTGCATTTTTAATGATGTTTTTCCTTCTTGTGTTGAAAGGAAAGTTCTTTTAAATTAAGGATTAAGTTTAAATATGGTGGATATTTCGAGAACTATGGGGATGCTAAAAAACAAATATTATTTGGGAAGCTAGAAGACAATGGTGATATATAGATAGAGATTTCTACAACTTGAAAACACTGGAAGAAAACCTATCAAAAAAAATTTACTTGTGGTATCAACCAAATTCCAAAATATTGGCACATTTATTAGAGGTGTGGAGCCAAAAAAGTTTGTTGATAAATTTAGTTATTCAGATTTTCTTCATGCGTTAGATATGTACAAGGATGATAAAATATGTGAGATCTATGTGGTTTTAGATGATATGACACCTATTACAGTAAAAGAAAGATTAGAAAAAACAAATGAAGGTACAAAATATAACCTAAGAATACAAAGTTATCAAGTGTATCAAATAGAAAGACGATCATGTGATCCAATTGAAGTTGAACCAAGAAATATAAATGAAATGCAACATAATAACAATGCAAAGGTTAAAGATGAATCAGATGAGGACTATGGAGGCATGGATAGTGGAATAATGGGAAAAGATGACACCGAAAACAATGGCACTTGTGATGAGAATAGCGTTTCTAAAGGAGTTGATGAAGATATGGAGATTGAAAGTAAAAAAAGTTATCATTCTCTCTATAATAGCACCGAATCTAATAATAATCAACAACTTGAAGTCTTCAAAGATGTGATTTATGAAAGTTAATGAAGATAATCACATTATAGAAGTATGAAGAAAGTTTGAAGATGCATATATCATTATAGAAGATCCTTAGAACAGTTTGTTACATTAGGAGAGTTCTCAATAACTTATATAAAAAGTGACCAAAGAAGAATAACAACAAGATGTGCTTCTAAAGATTATCCATGGAAGGTTCATGCATCTAGACTACCAAAAAAAAGTGTATTTCAAGTCAAGACAATGCAAGGAGAAAATTTATGTAGTTTTGTGAACAAAAGTGTAAACAAAATGGCTACCAAAAATTGGGTTATAGATAGAGTAATTGATCAGTAGCTCAAAAATGAGGATAAAATGGTATCATCTGAATTAAGAAGAAGACTAGTGGAGAAATATCAAATGAAATTGTCATACCATAGAGTGTGGAAGGAAAAGGAGATTGCAATGTCTATTATTCATGGTAATTGGGATAAACTCCTATTTGAAGATCATGTCCTTTAAAGAAGAGTTGGTTAGAAGGAACCATGAAACCTGCGGTGAAACTTGATAAGGGTCAATATCATGATGGATGACATTTTAGAACTATATTTATTAGCATTGGCGCTTGCAGTATAGGCTTCTTGACTAGGTGTAGACCTAGATGGATGTCATCTAAAGGGCAAGTTCAAAGGTGTCATGCTATTTGCAACTTCAATTGATGGTATTAATAGGTTGTTTCCAGTGGCCTGTGGGATTGCAGAGTAAGAAAATGTTG
Source organism: Dioscorea zingiberensis (assembly GCA_026586065.1). Lineage (NCBI taxonomy): Eukaryota > Viridiplantae > Streptophyta > Magnoliopsida > Dioscoreales > Dioscoreaceae > Dioscorea > Dioscorea zingiberensis. The sequence continues at coordinate 35,677,634 of CM048820.1, read as the reverse complement.
AATCATGGTCATGGTTTCTTAGTGCGTTGTATGAAGCAGTTGGAATGTTTGATGGATTGGTTTTGGTTTCAAACAAGAAAAAGGGGTTGGAGGAAGCAATTTCGAAGATATATCCTCTTGTTGAACACAGAACTTGTGTGAAACATCTATATAAGAACATCAAGAAAAGTTTCCATGAATATATTACAAAAGATTGTTTGTATAACTACAAGTGCGTTTATTATAACAAGTTATAATTCTTCTCTAGAAGAGTTGAAAACAATAAATATGAGAGCATATGAATGATTCTTAGACTTATAGAGAAAGCGTGAAATTTGGAGTAGATCTCAGTTTAAAACTATTACCATGTGCCATTACATCACAAACAATATTTCTGAAAGCTTTAATGCATGGATTGCAGATTCAAGGTATAGACCAATGTTGGATTTACTAGATATTGTTCTACAAAAGATAATGGAGATAATGGATAGGACTTTGGCTACTAAATAGAAAGGGAAATTTGTTCCATTTATAATAAAAAAATGTGAAGGAATTAAGTATGAGCTTAAGTGAATATCAGGTCAGAAAAAGCACTGATTTAAAAACATAAGTATCCTATAAGGACGAAAGATGTGAAGTGGTGCTCAATAAGAGGAAATACACATATAGAAGATGATAAGTATTAGGTATACAATGTGTGTATACCCTTGCTTTTATTCATTGCATCAGAGGAACAAAGTAGGAAGACTATGTTGATGATTATTTTTTGGTTGATAAATATAGAGCAACCTATCATATAGAGATTAAGCCTATGCTAGATATGAATGAGATGGTGAGCCTTGACTACAACCTATCTTAAGGAGGCTAGTTGATAGGCCTAGGAAAAATAGGATTAGAGGTATTGACGAAGAGAAAGATAGACACAATGTAATGCCCCGACCCGGATCCAGGAACCTCGGGCACGTCAACAGATCGGCCGTATCCAAGTGGAGACGAGCCTCACTTGAATATAAGGCCTAAAACTGATAAGCAGATAACAGCAATAACCAAAAGCTCATCAATAACAAAGAACAATATCCTCAAAATATCTCAGCGAAAAGTAAAAAGGAAATCACATAAGGGTCCACTTGCCCTCTACAGAATCCAGGCCCTACAAGGGTCCTAATAAGCAAATAACAGTGTCCTCACACAAAAGAAAAATCCTAGAGAGATCCTCCGACCTCAGCAAAGGTCCCACCAAACTCTCAAGACGTCCACGAAGCTCGAGTCAACCTACTCCTTAGGACCTGAAATAAGAGAAGGAAAATGTCGTGAGCTTTCAAATGGAAAGCCCAGTAAGTACCCTACAAGGATCTCAAAACGGTAAGATGAAACATGATATAAGAAATCAAAGAATCATCAAACAAAAGGGCTACACCCCATACAAGCAGATCCTAGGAGTCTACCACAACATCAGCAACAGTACGACTCCTGTCCAGCGAAAGCCCTCAAGGCTCTAGAAGAGATTTCCAAGAACAGCTCAGCAATGATCCCCCGGACAACAACACAGCCTCGAGCTGCAAGCTACCAACCTGTTTCACCTCGGTAGCGCCACCTCTCTCACGTGTCGACATGGCCAGTGAACCAACCCCACTGATAGGAAGGACAACCAGAGTATCGTCCCTCTGGCATGGCAAGCTGAAACGCCAGGGTGTCCCGTCCCCGAACGTTCCCTAGGACAACCAGAGTATCGTCCCTCTGGCATGGCAAGCCGAAACGCCAGGGTGTCCCATCCCTGAACGTTCCCTCAAACTGGAGCCCCCACGCTCTACTGAACCGGGCGGAAAAACAAACTCAGTCGACGCACACCTACCCGGCCAGTACACAAGTACTGCATGTCTCTATGGTCTCATGCCAGACAACAGGAGGCTATGCTCAGCGAGCCCGCTCACTCCACTGACTCATACCTACCTAGCTGCACACAAGCACCACGAGTGCCTACAGTCAAGTGTCGGTCACAGGAGGGCATGTCAAAAGCATTCCAACAAACAGGTAGTAATAGCACTACCACAAGCTCATCAATCACACACATACGAGGAAAGAGAACAAAACAAACATGTATGTGCATGCTTCCGAGAAAAACAGATACCACAAAGAAGAGATGCTAACTAATAGCATTTATCAAAACAAGAAACCCAAACAGTGGGTAGGAGCGAGGCAAGAGTAACTTACCTCCAATCGCAACCAACCGAACGAACCGTGTCTGTCCCGAAGAAGCTCAGCACTCCATGTCGATATCTGATAAACATGGGTCCACACTCAACACACGCACAAATGTTTACCAACAATATTACCTATAATGCATGTGCAACTAAATGGGCCCGGCCTATTAAACAAAACCCAATCAAAGCACTTAACAAAACTACCCATGATTTATTTCCCCCTAAATCAAACCCATAGTTCATGGTTAGACCCAACCACTTCTTAATTTTAAGAGTTAAACTTCTTAACACCATACACAGTAAACTACTCAATCAAAAGAACTCTCTCTCTTATTCATCAAACACACTTACCTGAATAGAAACTAGAACATCACAACCAAGGAATCATACCTATAGCAACTTCGAACCGAACTTCTAAACAAGCTCATAATAATAACGGCTTGAGTCCTATAGTACAACCCATGCTTTTGTTGACTATTGAATCATTAGTGACTCAAATCTTTGAACACACACACTCTCTATATGATCAATGATTCATGCTTATTTCCAAACACCTTTAACACACTCACTTATTTATTATCCCTGAAAAAGACAGCAACCTCACTATCATTATAGTTATCCCAAAACTAATACCCAAGCCCACACTTGTTTTCTTCCTCACAAGTATTAACATCACATAGCCTCAACCAATGAATACCAGATTATGAAACTTAGAATCAACTAACCCTCAATCAACCAAACTACTCAACCATATATATTCAAGCATAAGCATAGATATCATCTCATATAGACTAAACAAGAACAAATGTATACTTGGACTCATGCATGCATATTACCAAGAGAAGGTCGTATGCGTACACTCTAATAGCTAAGTGGATCCACCACAACTAATCCCTTAACTCATGACACTGTTAATCACGCATCTATAGCTCTAGAAAGCCTTCACACAATCCATGCCTGTCACACTATACAAATTCCCCTCCACTTCTTAACAAAAATACACATGCAGACTAACAGTGTAACAAATCAACAAGGGCGTGGAGGTGCTTACCGGATCCAAAGATTGCCGGCGAGCTTCCACGGCGGCACTAGCCTCATGCTCACCCATCTATATATGTGTTTTGGAGATCCGATAAGATTTATCCTTCCTTTAAATCCCCAAAGATAGCTGGCTGGTTTGAATCGCACACGAGATAAGCTGGATGGTTTCTCTCTCTAGACAAAACCACAGCCGTCAGATCCTTTAAAACAAAACCCCATCCTATCCAAGCCGTCCGTCACCATACAATTGAATTGAACAACCCACCTTGCATGCATTCACGTGCAAATTTTATTATATTATATATATATATATGTTTTTTTTTTGTTTCAACGCGTTTTTAACTGAAGAAAACCCAACCAGCTCATCAGGCAACCATCAAATCATTTCATATAATATAATATTTAAAAATATATGCCCATTGAATTCAATCAGCACATTAAAACTCTAAACTCTGAATCATATATATATATATATATATATATATATAATATTATCCATCAAATCATCTTATCCAAATCATTCACATTTATTCAATTATATCCAATCTTATTATTTGAATATATCATCTAATTCCATCTTTAAATGTTAGATAAAATAATTTTATATATTCATATACAAGAATCTATAGCATGTCACATATATATTTACCATCCAAATTAATGCACAATAATAAATTTAGAACCCCATACGTGGGGAATTCATTCAATTAACTAACCAATTATTAAGAATAATTATAACCATTTATTCCATAATAATTGCTTAAAGAACATATAGAAAATCCTACAAGTCCAATTTGGGAATCTTCCCTTATTAACCCCTCAATTAAAGTAGATAACTAAAAAAAAATTAACCCCTAAAATCCTTGGATTTTACACACAAATACAAAAGTTGTGGATCATATGGTCATCATGCGAAAAAATTTAAAGAGCCAGTGAAAGAAAGTATTCCTTCAACTCAATCTATTGCTTCGTCATCTAGTACTAACAAGTTTAATGGTAAGCAATAAATGTTTAGTTAAGGGCTTTAATATGCTGCCTATATGATCCACACCTTTTACATTTGTACCTGCCTTTATTAGCTTCATCAATACCTCTAATCATATTTTTCCAAGGCCTACCTGTAATAGTCGCACTACTTGCGACTTTCTTTAATTATGTTTTAGTTAAATAAACTTCCTACTATGATTTTAATTATGGTTATTGTAACACCCGCCCCGAAATAAATAAGGATTTTTATTTATTTATTTCCAGAATTTATTAAATAGAAATTTAATATGGTAAACGATGAAATTTGGGAAAAATATAAAGGTTTAATTAATCCAGATTTAATTAAGTACTAATTAAATTAGATTAATTATTGTGAAGACCAGACGAATATTCAAATCCCGGGAAAAGTGGATCTAGTTGGGGACCGAGACAGCCCCGTGATGCCACAATAAGCCCATGACCGAGGATGTGACGTAAAGTTGTGGGATCGATTAATTAATTGTGATATTTTTATGGGATAAGTTGATTAATTGAAATTAAATAATTAAAGTAAAAATAATACATATTATAAGAGATATAGAGACTTAGGTTTTAAAACAAAAATCAATTTCAATTGAAGAAGAGCATTATCGTGCTGAGCCTCCTCTTCTTCATTTTCACCTCCTTCTTCACCCAACCACGCTGACTATCGGCCCGGCCTCACCGTGAGCCTCGCCTCCCCCGACCACCCCACGCCAGCCTGTGTAAGCGCCGCAGTACTTGTAGCGTGGCCCAAGCAGCGCCGCCTACTTGTAGCGACCACACTGCTTGGCCGGGTACTGCGGAGCCAGTGAACTCCCGGCGAAAGGCCGTGGCGCCACGACCCTCCGCACAGATCGCGTCCGGTCGACTGCGAGTCACGTCGCCTCGAGCGCCGGTGCTTCGCCGTCTTTGTTGCGCCCGGCAAAGCTGCGAACACGCCTCCCTCGGCCGACCGGCCACTCCGCGGCCTTGATCCCAGAGGCCCGGCCCGTACCCAAGCCGGCGCCCTACTTGGCGCATATCCTCGCCGAGCGGCGGTGAACCCTAAACCCTAATTGGGGGCAATTAATGAACAAATTGTATGAAATTAATGAAATTGAATGTTGAATGCATGAAATCTAAGTGTATTGGATTATATTGTGAGTGTATGCTTGTATAACTTTCGGGGCCCTATAATTAGGGGAGGTGCCGCCGAATTTTCATGAAAATTATAAGAGTTAATACCCTAATTAAATCCTAGATATCATGTTTTCATGCTTCTAGGATTTTAGAAGAGTAAACCTTTACTAAACATGAATATAGTTGGGGGAAAACATTGGATGAAAACATGAATGGTTTGGGGATTTCATGGTAATGAAATGTCTAAGATTAGATGCCCAAGTTCATGTGGTTCTTGAAGTGTAAATTGTAGTATGTTCAGTTGAATGCTTGTAAATTTCTAGAAATCTATAACTGTTCCGTTGTAGAAACCATTTTGGAATCAAGAACGCACACCGGGTGTTTGTGTTAATGCCACAGTGAATTTGGTGGACATTAGAGACTTGATTCATAGTTTTTCACACCTATAATTACCTCTTAAGTATTAGGTTTGTATCATATGAGTTATAGTAGGATAGAATGGTGATGTACAAGGGTGGAAATTTAGTATGCCTATCTATTGTTTGTTGAAATGCAAGGATTGGGTATATAGGCCTTGCTTGCATAGCAAGCCTTCAAGGGTCACCCAAACCATGTATAAAATTTAGTTTAAGCTTCTCATGTTTACAACCATGTCTTCTAAGAGCTTAAAGGCCTTGAATAAGTGCTTATACCCTAGTCTCTTGTAATTCTAATATGGATATAGTTTGGAAATTTTGTTATTGGGTAATGAAATACCAATAATAAAATGAATGAAGGCTATAGCCAAGAAGGTGATGGAGATTTAATAATTGTTGTTCATAGATATAAACATGGGAATGATTAAGGGTACCTTGTGTTACTTGTTTTAAGGGTATGATTATTCTCGAGTAGTATGACTTTCATGAATAAAGCCACATTGGTTGTGTTTATTTTGTTCTTGAGGGGTGCTAATGAAGGTATGTATTGTGTCAAAGTGGATCAAACAAATGTGTAATTAATTGCAAGTATTGGATTCCAAGTTTAGAAATTTATTGAAGAGAATTAAACTCCAAGGAATGGAAAAATGCAGGAATTACTGTAGCACTGCAGAACATGGACTTTGTTTCATTTTTTGGGGCTATGTAGAGGTGATAATGAACCCAATTATGGGGGAAATGAAAGATAATATTGGAAACTAAATTTACTGGAAGTTTGGGGAGAAATGAAGAAGTTTTCGAGCATCAATTTAATGTTTTAATTTTCGGATTTCCTCAGTTACTGTAGCAGTATAATAAAGAGTGAACTAAAACTTAAATATTTTTAAAAAGACTCGGAATTCGATTCCGATCGTCCCGATAGTTCGGGGGTATATTTAAACTAATAAAAATGGTGCGGGCACATGTCTAAGAGCCCGGATCCATCGGTTACGAATTTAAAAGACGACATTTCGGTAAATTCACAAGTAGGGTGATTTAATGCATGTAATGCATTCCTTTTGATATGAAATGTTATGTGACAAACATTTACCATGTTTAGGACATGGTGAGGTGGTCGAGGACTTGAGTGGAAGGCTTGGACCTAGGTAGGTCCTGGCGACGAATAAGGTAGGATATCGCACGGGTGCTGTGAGTAGTTCTAACTCAGTATTCTATTGATTTCTGTTGATGTTGTGCTAGATGGATGTTGGAGTCCATCTTTTGATACCTGCTCTTTCGGTTGACATGTTATGCTTGTTGCATTTATCTGAGTTTGTATGTTCTGATATGATCTGCTTTAAGCGTGATTTTCTATTTATGCTTGTTTGAGCTTTCTGATATTGCTCTGCTCAGTCTGTTGATACTCGGTTTGAGTATTCCTTCCTCCTACCCTACTTTGATTTTGTACTCTTATTTCCTCGAGAGGTTCCCAATACATATTCGAGATGGGTTTCCTCATATGTATAGGTTTTATATCTCGAGGAGATTGTTGCTTTCATGTTTTTTCGTATGCGTATTTGAGTAGAGTTACTCCTTAAATACGTATTGGCTTCCGATCTCGAGGAGATCACTGATTATTATATATTCGAGATGTTGTTGCCTTGGATATATAGATATACCTGTTGTTAGGTATTCGTACTAGCAATCTCTTACGTACAGGCATGATACATCGGACGGATGCCCCGGCAGAGGGTGTATAATATCTGGCCATGAGACCCCGGCAGAGGGTGTATAATATCTGGCCACGAGCACTCGGTGCTCCATCGGACGGAGGCCCCGGCAGAGGGTGTATAATATCTGGCCACCTGGCTCAGTCAGAGAGCGGTATTTTCTGGCCATGTGCACATGTATGCTATAGCGCAGTCCGGCTTAGGCCGAAGACGATGCCGATGGTGTCGTTGATGTCGTAGACATCTTAGTATCACATATGCCAGAGATTGAGTACATCTGTGGATTTATCCACTTTCCAGTTACTTGTTATTTGCTTGTGATGATGTTGCACTTGCATATTTGTACTTGCTTTATTCTGTTCTTTGATTATGGCTTCCGCCTCTTTTATGGTTTATGCGATCCTACTGGGCCTTTCTTTGGCTCATGCACTTGATGGATGTTTTTCTCAGGTGTCAATGAGGAGTAGGGTCGGGACTAGATGAGGACCTTATGAGTAGCTAGGAGCGGGAACTCAGGAGAGAGCTTCCGTAGGACAGCCTAGCAGCGATGGGGATATGTTGAGCGTAGGTTTGCGGGTCTCTATTTCTTTCTGAGTGAGAGTTGTCATTCAGGACCTGCTAGGGTTTTGTATAAAACCTTATTTATATTTTCTTCCACTGACTATTAATTTTAAACTCTATTTTTATTATCTACTTGTGTTACTTAGCCTTGTGTGCTTCTAGGGGCGACCCTATAAGCACGCGGCGTTTGTCACGTGCGCAGAGGCCCGGGATCCGGGTTCGGGGCGTGACAGTTATAGTTGTAAAATTGTGCCTTATGAGACTTAAGGGGGTTATGGACTTGCATGTAAGAGTTCTATGGTGGAAGGGTCTATGTACAAAATGTCACCACACATGCCTTTTGAAAGATGTGGACATTAGTTTATTATAAACATTTGCAAGGGTTTAAATGCAAATGTTACAAAACTTAATGGTGAAAGAGTACCATCTGTTACCAAGGAAATATATCTAATTATAATGGAGGATGTCATCATCCACTTTACTAGTTAGTCCATGAGGCTCTTATATTAAAATATTCATGGAGCTTAGTTTCAAGACTTATATATCAATACATATACTTTACTAAGAATTTTCACACCTTTGGGCAAGAGAAAATTCTTGTATTAATACATATAAGACATCTATAATTGTTGATATCAATCAATAGCTTCCTTTGGGCGACCATTGATTAACATCCTTTAATGCAACTTCAATTAAATAGGGAGATCAAGGCTATTAACTCCAAATTCCATCATCTCATCTCCTAACATGCTTAGTGATCCTTTGGGACAACACATCACATGCCGAATTTGTAAATAATTTGTAACGCCCCGACCCGGATCCCGGGACCTCGAGCACGTCAACAGACCGGCCGTATTAAAGAAGAGATAAACTCAACTCGAATACAAGGCCTAATATTGTGATAAGCAGATAACATTCCATAAATTAAATAAAACTCGTGTTCAAGGAACATAGAGTCAACAGGGTCCATAGGCCCTAAAATAGTCAGGTCCCTATACGGGTCCTACAAATAACAAAGCTCATAAAGTAAAAGATAAAAGAGGCTCCTAAAACCTCTGGTCCCCCCTGTGTCCTCCCCTCGGGCTCCTCTCCCTCCTACACCTCGGAATCTATAAAAGAGGAAAAGAGAAAACACATGAGCTTCCGAAAGGAAAGCCCAGTAAGTACCCCTGCAGGTCACAGTGTCATGAATAGGAAATATGACACCAATCTAGATCATAATATCAACAATAAAGTCCTAGGAGTCTACCACAAGCAAGTCAAAGGTAATGACCCCATACGTAAGCCCTCTGCTCAGAGTGAGTTCTAAGAGAACTCAAAGTTTACCCCGCCAAGATGTCCAAATTTTTGATATAAATACGACCTAGATGGTCGCTTGACCCTCCGGCCACAAGCTCGGTAGAACTACCTCTCCTTCGTGTTAACACCTGGTGTGTACCATGCCCACCCATTGTGTAAGACCTCCGTAGATTTGCTTCTCTCGGTGAGGTGCCGTGAAGGTCAGGGGTCCTAACCCCAACATTCCTAAATTGGAGCTTCCCTAGCTCCACCTAGTCCCGCAAGAGAATATAGCAAAATGTGGACACCAACGTCCCGTAAACAAACACACATGCTCAACAGGATTCAAAATATAAGATATGAACAGCATGTATGGCATCAGCAGTGCATGTAATAAGAATACATAGCAAGTCCAAGAAATCCCGTTACCGGGTGAAAACTAGGCAAGTGAACTTACCTTAGTTCGAAGAAACTAGAAGTCTTTCTAGTCCTTTTGTGCGTGCCAACAACTCCCCGAGAGTATCTGGCATATAATGGTTTTATTAGAATCATTGTTCCAATAATTTCTATCTCTAAGTGTCCATGCATGCCTAACGTCCTTGTTGGGCTTGGGCCCACTAACGGGTCCTAGGGACCATCTCTCGGGTTACCGGCCCTTATTCCCGTTTCAATGTCCCTTAGTTGACTTTTGGTCCTACCTTGGTCAAACCTAGTCAACTTCAATCTATTTGTCGAGACTGACTCTTATTAAGTCATTTTAGTTGAGTTGGGCCTAGTTAAATCGATCTTAACCCCTTTTTACTCTAGAAGGGCATTTTGGTCATTTGGCAACCTTTTGACTCTAAGGATTTAGGCTCCACCTTGTTTAGGGTTTATTAGTCCTTTTTGAATTTATTTAGCTTCCTTACTAAATAATTCTTATCACTCAACCAATTGTCCAAATTTAAGAAATTAATTAATTAATTTCTATTTATTTCATTTCAATATTTCATAATAATTATTAATTATTATGTCACACACCCATAGTTCCATATAGTTACCGAACTATACAAATTTATTTGGTTAATAGTATCATTACTATTAATAGAGACGCATACACCTATTTAATTGTCACACTAAGGTTTTAATCTTTATTTAAAACCTTAAGTTTCCTAATTATTAAATTATGAATAAAGATTTCATAACCTAATAATCATCACAAAACCTAAGTTTCATTACCAAAGGAAAATATACACTTTATTTGATTAATTGAATATGTGTCACACTTTCCAATCTCTGGAACAAATTAATCAAATAATAGTACGCTTACCAATTATTTGTCACTATCATTTAACTAGTATCTTAGTCCATGAGAGGAAAAATAAATGGATTTATTTTGTCACACTAAGTTAATAATTTATTAACTTTTATTTAATGTCACAAGTCCAAAGTTCTCCATTTTAATACCATACCTAGCCAATTATCATTTATAATAATAATCAACTAATGTTTTTTGTTAAAAAGAGAGGAAAATGAATAAATTATTTTAATTAACTAAATTGTTGTCACACCCCTAAGATAATAACTAAAATAACTAAATTAATAACTTTTATTTAACTTAATTATTTCATTTTATTTCCTTCTCCCTCACCCTCGCTTTCTCCTTCATGTTCACCTACCGTGACCACCTGGATCATTATCGACTCCACCGAGGGACGCTGGCCGAGCTCCCTCTGCACCGCACCGCCTCTATCCCCGGATCCCTTTACAGTGCCTCCAGCCCCTCCAGTAAAGGCTTGCTCCTCTCTCAGGCGAAGCTTCATCGGAGGAGATTGCCGGAGATGGCAACTCCTCTTGAGAGCTCCCTTCGCCTATCAAAGGGTACCGAGCTTGGCTCGGCTTCACGCTCTCCGCGGCGCATCAACTCCACCGCCCCTCTAAGCGCCGCTCCACTAATGTCTACCCCGTTCCTCTCCATGAGCTCTAACTATAGCTCGTAGACATTTAACACGCAAATTAAAACAGGAGAGAGTTCCCTACCGCGGGTCGCCATTCTCCTGGGCGGCGACGGTGCCGTAAGCTTCTCCCACGGCCAAAAGCTCTTCTCCGGCGCAGGCTCACCGAGTTCCTTACTTCCTCGCCGTTGGTGTACAAGACGTCGGTAGAAGAGAGCCTCTTTTTATAGCCCTCCGTATAGACGAACATGGGTAATGTAAAACGCCACGGCACCGCTGCCTTCCACGCGAGTAACGGGCGGCGTAGGCGGCGAGGCTCGCGCGCAGTTGTTACGACGTCTGGTGGAGGAGATGGGCTATCTCGGGATCGCCATTCTGTCGTCAACGGTGATGACCGGTTGGATTACATCCAACGGCTCAGATTAGGTTAGGAGATCTCAAATCACACATTCTCTGGATCAATGCTCACGATCAAAACATAACCAACGGCCAGATCTTCTTAGTTTATTTCAAGATCGCGACCCATCTCTAGATGAGTGGTTCTGGAGAGCCCTCACCGTGGGTTCACCTCCACCATCCCACCCTTCATTGCCTCGAATCTGATCCGTGATCAGATAGATCTCTTCTAGTGCTGACACGTGGCTCCATGTGAGCCGATATAATGCCTCGCGATTTAACACGGCATGAGATAATTTAATCTCAGCCGTTGATTCTCTCTATTAGGGTTTCTCTCCCGAAAATTAATGAGAGGTCCCTAACATTCTTTAAAATCACACTTAGGTCCAAGACTGTGAGAGAGGGAACAATTCTCGTTTAGTCCCTAAACTATTTCAAAATTACTATTAGGTCCCTACAAACCCCTTAATAATAAATCATTTAATCCCACAATAACGCTAATCGCGGGAAATAAATAATTTAAATGTTTTTCTCAAGGAAATAACAAAATATTTATTTCCAAAAATTCATGGATTTTACAATCCTCCCCTTTACAAAAAATTTCGTCCTCGAAATTTCTACGCCGTTTACACCTCATAGCAACAATTCCGGGTAACGCTGCCTCATATCCTCCTCGCGTTCCCATGTAGCTTCTCGCTCGGTGTGATTACTCCACCTCACCTTAATAAAAGGAATAGTTCTATTCCTTAACTGCTTGTCCTCTCGGCCCAAAATAGCTACTGGGCGTTCCTCATAGGACATATCCTCTTGGACTTCCACCGGAACCTGAGGAATCACTCTGGTGGGATCACGGATACACTTCTTCAACATTGAAATGTGGAAGACATCGTGAACCCGAAATGTAGATCCCGAGGTAAGGCCAACCTATATGCCACCACTCCTATGCGCCCAATATCTCAAAAGGTCCGATATATCGTGGAGCAAGCTTTCCACTTCGTCCAAACCTTACTACCCCTTTCATAGGAGACACTTTTAAGAATACCAAGTCTCCCACTTGAAACTCCTGATCAGATCTTTTTTCGGCTCAAGATAGCTCTTTGTCTACTCAAGTACTGGAGTCGCTCCCCATCATCTTGACATGTTCCTCCGTTTGTTTTACAAAATCAGGTTGCTTAAATGTCACCTCAGCTACCAGCTTCCTTTCTCCCACATCTCCCCAACAAATGGGAGTTCGACACTTCCTCTCATAGAGTGCCTCGTACGGAGCCATCTTGATGCTCGCCTGATAACTGTTGTTATAGGCAAATCTATCAAACTTAGGCGTTCATCCCAAGACCCCGTAAAATCTATTGCACATGCCCTCAACATGTCCTCTAACACCTGGATAGTCCTTTCAGATTGTCCATCGGTCTGTGGGTGGAAAGCTGTGCTGAACGCCAATCCTGTGCCCAGAGCGGTATGCAGGCTCTCCCAGAATTTAGAGACAAACCGAGTGTCTCGATCAGAGGTGATAGTCACCGGTACTCCATGTAATCTTACGATCTGATCAATATATAGCTGGGCCAACTTTTCCAAGGATGCTCCCGTCCTTAATGGTATAAAGTGGGCCGACTTAGTCAGCCGATCCACTATAACCCAGATCGATTCATGGCCTCTTTGAGCGCCAAGTGGCAAACCCCAAGCTACAAAAATCCATGTTAATGTGCTCTCATTTCCACTCCGAATGGGTAAGGGTTGTAACATCCTCGCCGGCTTCCTCGTGTTCTACTTTACCATCCGGCAGTGATGCATTTAGCCACCTAACTCCGCAACATCTCGCTTCATCCCCTTCCACCGTAAGTGGTCCTTCAACCCTCTCGTGACATCTTGGTACCTCCGTGGTGAATAGTATAGCCCTAATAGTGGGCTTCCTCCGTAATCTCCGCTTTTGTTTCGTGGACATTAGGTATACAAATCCTTTCATCAAATCTTAGAGTGTCATCTTCATGGACTGTGAACCGTGTTGGTTCTTCCTGGCCTACGTGTTCCTTGATCTCCTCCAGTTCAAGATCTTGTCCCTGAGCAACCTAATTCTCTCCAATAACAAGGGTCGGATATGCAAGCTGGCCAATGAGACATCCATTGCAGGCAAAACGACCTCTAAGTTGAGCCTTCTCATATCCTCCAATAGTGGCTTCTGAGTTGTTAACATAGCGGCAACTCCATATCCAGACTTCCTGCTCAGTGCATCAGCCACCACGTTCGCCTTGCCCGGGTGGTAATGGACACTGAGATCATAGTCCTTGATTAGCTCTAACCATCGCCGCTGTCTCATATTCAATTCCTTCTGTGTGAATATGTACTTGAGGCTCTTATGATCGGTGTAAATCTCACAAGGTACACCGTAGAGGAAGTGTCGCCAGATCTTTAGGGCAAACACGATCGCTGCCAACTCAAGATCGTGTGTAGGGTAGTTCTCCTCGAAAGGTTTTAATTGTCGTGATGCATAAGCAATCACGCGCCCATCTTGCATCAACACACATCCAAGGCCAGTCTTGCAGGCATCACTATAGACCGTATACCCAAGATTGCTTTGTGGTAGCGCCAACACCGGTGCTGATATCAACCTCTGTTTCAGCTCCTGGAAACTCTTTTCACAAGAGTCGGTCCAAATGAATTTGGTACCCTTCCTGGTCAGCTTGGTTAACGGTGCTGCTATTACCGAGAAACCCTCAACGAATCTCCGGTAATAACCAGCTAATCCCAAGAAACTCCGTATCTCCCGTACCGTTGTTGGTCTTTTCCATTCCACAACGGCTTCAATTTTCTTGGGATCTACTGAAACTCCAGCTCCACTTACCACATGGCCCAAGAAGGCAACCTTGTCCAACCAGAATTCGTACTTTGAGAACTTCGCATAGAGCTGATGTTCCCTCAAGGTCTCTAGCACTATTCTTAAGTGCTCTTTGTGGGCCTGGTGGCTTCTTGAGTAGACAAGTATGTCATCGATGAATACCACTACAAACTGGTCCAAATATTGATGGAATACCCGGTTCATCATGTCCATAAAAACTGCAGGAGCATTAGTAAGCCCAAATGGCATTACTAGAAACTCGTAGTGCCCATATCTAGTACGGAAAGCACTCTTTGGGATATCCGTCTCCTTAATCCTCACTTGATGATAACCAGATCTTAAATCAATCTTGGAGAAAACTTGAGCTCCCTGAAGCTGATCCAGTAGGTCATCAATTCTTGGTAGAGGATATTTATTCTTTACAGTCACCTTGTTCAACTCCCGGTAATCAATGCACAACCTTAACGACCCGTCTTTCTTCTTGACGAAAAGTACAGGTGCACCCCAAGGTGACATGCTAGGTCTGATGAAACCTTTGTCCAACAATTCCTCTAGTTGGACCTTCAATTCCTTAAGCTCCGCAGGCGCCATCCGATAAGGAGCCTTAGACACAGGAGCTGTTCCCGGAATCAAATCAATAGAGAATTCTAGTTCTCTTTCCGGGGGTAATCCCGGTAACTCTTCCGGAAACACGTCGGGGTACTCCCTTACTACCGGTACATCTGAGACTACAGTCTCCTTATCCTTCTTTGCCTCAGAAATAGAAGCCAAGTAGCCTATACATCCACCCCTAAGGAGCTTCCGAACTTGGAGAGCTGAAATCTCCTGTACCAGGGAACAAGTTTGGCTGCCTTTAAAAGTAAATTCCTCTTTTCCTGACATCTTAAACACAACCCTCTTCCCACGACAGTCTACCACCGCATAAACCGAAGAGAGCCAGTCCATCCCGAGGATCACATAGTAATCCTTCAGGTCCATTACATGCAAGTTTGCAAGTAATCTACGCCCCTCAATCACTACAGGGCATGCCGGTACCATCCTCCTTACCATCATGGCAGCTCCTACCGGGGTGTCTACACACAAGTCCTGGGGTAGATCTATAGTAGGCAAAGTGTGCTTTCGTGCAAACCGTGCAGATACGAAAGAGTGTGTGGCTCCAGGATCAAATAAAGTGCAGGCATAGAAAGAACTAACTGAAATGGTACCTGCCACGACATCTGCTGATGCCTGTGCTTCCTCGGTTGTCAAATGGTAGACCCGACCATGGGTCATTGGCCTCTGCTGCTGCTGGGGTTGGTTTGGAGTAGAAGGCTGTCCTGAGGTCGCCTTCCCTTTCTCATCCCCACCTTGTGATCTTGGTAGTGGTCCAACAGACTGTAGGGAAGCTTGTTGAGATCCCTGGGTTCCCCCCACCACACTCTGCCCTTGCTGGCGCTGGGGACATTGGGCCTTTTGGTGATCCAAGGCCAAGCAAAAATAACACCCTCAAGTTATCCTTGGGCATTGGGACCTCTTATGCGGTCCCTTGCATTCATAGCACTTAATGTTCTGGGTCACACTGGCTGAAGACCCTTTACCTCCAGATGAGGCTGTGGACCTGGTCGGCTTCCCATAAGGCCGATACTTGTTGCCAGGCCTTCGCTTTCCAGAACTTTTTCCTGAAGACTGGCCCTGGCTATTTGCCCCTTTATCCTTTTTCTCTTTCTGGGACGACCCCTGGGCGTCCCCTTGGCAAGAAGCCTCAGTGTATTTAGCCCTAGCCACCACTTCAGTGTAAGTCTTGCACATGTGGCTAGTCACAATCTTTTTCAACGATGGCCGCAGTCCGGCCTCAAACTTCATCACCCGGCTCTCCTCTGTCGGGACCATGTCAGGTAGAAAACGAGCCAACCTATCGAATTCTGTCTCATACTGCTCCACCGTGGAGCCTCCTTGAACAAGCTCGGAGAATTATTGACCGAGCTGTACCAGATGTCCTCTCGAGAAATACTTGGCGAAGAATGCAGTCCTGAATTCTTCCCAAGTCTGGAAGGCCTCACCCTTCCTCAGCCTGATTTCTCCAAAGTACCAATCTTCTGCGGGTCCTTGGAGCATATACATGGCGGTCATCACGGGCTCTGCACACACGTCGTGGAGGAATACTAGGGCTCACAATCTCCTGTGCTAACGGAACCCTAGGTCCTACTGGCCTCTGCATAGCAATGTGGTCCCTGAGTCCCTGGACCAACATGGTGACTGTAGTCTGAAGCCTGTCAACCTTTCGGCTGGAGGCTTCAAGTGTCCTCGTCATCTCAGCGAGGACCTCTGCAGGCTCGGATGAGTCAGCTCTGGGTGGTGGAGTGTTCTCCCGGACAGACTCCACCTCGTCGTCAGACGAATCACGGTACGATGGTCCGGACATCCTGCAAGTAGACCAGGTGTCAATTTAACGTACCACTATCTATACTACCCCAGTCCCGCACTCAGTCTATGCAACTGGCTAAGGGCATCTAGGGTCTGCTATTCGCTTCTATCTTGAGAACTGCCTCTCGATACCACTTTAATCAGAACGCCCACCCGGATCCGGGACCTCGAAAGCATCGCCAATGCAGACCGGCCGTATTAAAGAAGAGATAAACTTAACTCGAATACAAGGCCTAATATCGCGATAAGCAGACAACATTCCACAAATTAAATAAAACACGTGTACCAAGGAACATAGAGTCAACAGGGTCCATAGGCCCTAAAATAGTCAGGTCCCTATACGGGTCCTACAAATAACAAAGCTCATAAAATAAAAGATAAAGGAGGCTCCTAAAACCTCTGGTCCCCCCTGTGTCCTCCCCTCGGGCTCCTCTCCCTCCTACACCTCGGAATCTGTAAAAGAGGAAAAGAGAAAACACATGAGCTTCCGAAAGGAAAGCCCAGTAAGTACCCCTGCAGGTCACAGTGTCATGAATAGGAAATATGACAGTCAACGAGATCATAATATCAACAATAAAGTCCTAGGAGTCTACCACAAGCAAGTCAAAGGTACGACCCCTGATACAGAAGCCCTCGGGCTCTGTAGTGAGTTCTAAGAGAACTCAAAGTTTACCCCGCCAAGATGTCCAAATTTTTGATATAAATACGACCTAGATGGTCGCTTGACCCTCCTGGCCACAAGTCGGTAGAACCACCTCTCCTTCGTGTTAACACGGCCAAGGTACCATGCCCACTCCATTGTAAGACCTCCAAAGATTTGCTTCTCTGGTGAGGCCGCCAGAAGGTCGTGGGTCCTAACCTCAACATTCCTAAATTGGAGCTTCCTAGCTCCACCGAGTCCGGCAAGAGAATATAGCAAACAGTGGACACCAACGCCCTAAAACAAACACACATGCTCAACGAGATTCAAAATATAAGATATGAACAAAGATGTATGGCATCAGCAGTGCATGTAATAAGAATACATAGCAAGTCCAAGAAATCCCATTACCGGGTGAAAACTAGGCAAGTATACTTACCTTAGTTCGAAGAAACTAGAAGTCTTTCTAGTCCTTTTGTGCGTGCCAACAACTCCCCGAGAGTATCTGGCATATAATGGTTTTATTAGAATCATTGTTCCAATAATTTCTATCTCTCTAAGTGTCCATGCATGCCTAACGTCCTTGTTGGGCTTGGGCCCACTAACGGGTCCTAGGGACCATCTCTCGGGTTACCGGCCCTTATTCCCGTTTCAATGTCCCTTAGTTGACTTTTGGTCCTACCTTGGTCAAACCTAGTCAACTTCAATCTATTTGTCGAGACTGACTCTTATTAAGTCATTTTAGTTGAGTTGGGCCTAGTTAAATCGATCTTAACCCCTTTTTACTCTAGAAGGGCATTTTGGTCATTTGACAACCTTTTGACTCTAAGGTTTTAGGCTCCACCTTGTTTAGGGTTTATTAGTCCTTTTTGAATTTATTTAGCTTCCTTACTAAATAATTCTTATCACTCAACCAATTGTCCAAATTTAAGAAAGTAATTAATTAATTTCTATTTATTTCATTTCAATATTTCATAATAATTATTAATTATTATGTCACACACCCATAGTTCCATATAGTTACCGAACTATACAGCTATTTGGTTAATAGTATCATTACTATTAATAGAGACACCACCTATTTAATTGTCACACTAAGGTTTTAATCTTTATTTAAAACCTTAAGTTTCCTAATTATTAAATTATGAATAAAGATTTCATAACCTAATAATCATCACAAAACCTAAGTTTCATTACCAAAGGAAAATATACACTTTATTTGATTAATTGAATATGTGTCACACTTTCCAATCTCTGGAACAAATTAATCAAATAATAGCTGTTTACCAATTATTTGTCACTATCATTTAACTAGTATCTTAGTCCATGAGAGGAAAAATAAATGGATTTATTTTGTCACACTAAGTTAATAATTTATTAACTTTTATTTAATGTCACAAGTCCAAAGTTCTCCATTTTAATACCATACCTAGCCAATTATCATTTATAATAATAATCAACTAATATTTTTAGTTAAAAAGAGAGGAAAATGAATAAATTATTTTAATTAACTAAATTGTTGTCACACCCCTAAGTTAATAACTAAAATAACTAAATTAATAACTTTTATTTAACTTAATTATTTCATTTTATTTCCTTCTCCCCTCACCCTCGTCTTCTCCTTCACATTACCTACTGCGACCACCGGATCATTATCGACTCCACCGAGGGACGCTGGCCGAGCTCCTCTCCTCGCACCGCGCACCGCCCTATCCCCTCGATCCCTTTACGTGCCTCCAGCCCTCCGTAAAGGCTTGCTCCTCTCAGGCGAAGCTTCGAGGAGGAGATTGCCGGAGATGGCAACTCCTGCCTCGAGCTCCCTTAGCCTATCAAGGGTACCGAGTTTCGCCGGCTTCACGCTCTCCGCAGCGCATCAACTCCACCGCCCCTCTAAGCCGCTCCACTAATGTCTACCCCTGCTCCTCTCCCGGGCGAAGCTCTAACTATAGCTCGTAGACATTTAACACGCAAATTAAAACAGGAGAGAGTTCCTACCGTGGTCGCTGATTCTCCCAGTGGCGGCGGTGGTGTCGTAAGCTCTCCCACGGCCAAAAGCTCTTCTCCGACGCAGGCTCACCGAGTTCCTTACTTCCTCGCCGTTGGTGTACAAGACGTGAGAAGAGAGCCTCCTTTTATAGCCCTCCAGAAGTAGACGAACAGATGGGTAACAGAAAACGCTCGCCGGCAGCCGCTCTTCTTCCACGCGAGTAACGGGCTTGGCGTACAGGGCGCAGGCTCAAGCGTACAAGTTACTGCCCCGGTGGAGGAGATGGGCTATCTCGGGATCGCCATTCTGTCGTCAACGGTGATGATCGGTTGGATTACATCCAACGGTTCGGATTATGTTAGGAGATCTCGAATCTCACACTCACCAGATCAACGCTCAGGATCAAAATATAACCAACGGCCAGATCTTCTTAATTTATTTCAAGATCGCGACCCATCTCTAGATGAGTGGTTCTGGAGAGCCCTCACCGTGGGTTCACCTCCACCATCCCACCCTTCATTGCCTCGAATCGATCCGTGATCGATAGATCTCTTCTAGTGTCGACACGTGGCTCCATGTGAGCCGTTATAATGCCTCATGATTTAACACGGCATGAGATAATTTAATCTCACCGCTGATTCTCTCTATTAGGGTTTCTCTCCCGAAAATTAATGAGAGGTCCCTAACATTCTTTAAAATCACACTTAGGTCCAAGATCCTGAGAGAGGGAACAATTCTCGCTTAGTCCCTCAACTATTTCAAAATTACTATTAGGTCCCTACAAACCCCTTAATAATAAATCATTTAATCCCACAATAACGCTAATCGCGGGAAATAAATAATTTAAATGTTTTTCTCAAGGAAATAACAAAATATTTATTTCCAAAAATTCATGGATTTTACATAATTGATGAAATTGCTTTAACAATTTATAAATCCGTAATAATTTCATAATCCAAACATGAAATAAAATAGCAATTATTTACCATTATTGTAAGTAAAATTTGACTTTTATACAAGATCAAGTAATATCATTAATGGATTTTAATAATCCTTCAACGATCATCAATCAGAAGATTTAAAATATATCAAAATTGAAAAAATTAACCTTATATTGGACCAAAATAAACATTATAATGACCTCCTTAAAACAAATCTTTGACATTAGGTAAATTTTCAAGTAGTCATTCACTATTCAATTTTCTATTCAAAATGGAAAAATACTACTTAAACAATTTGCTTTCAAGTCCCTATAATTTTATCTCTTTAATTTTGACTTAATAAGCTTGAATACTTGTATGAACTTAATTTGGTCATTTAATTCAACTACTTAAATGAATTAATAATTCTAACATTGACCAAATTGAGTTCTCCTAAATTCAAGCTAAATTGAGGTCAAATCAATCGATAAAATTTTGGTCCACTTTGATATAAACACTCGTGCGTTAATGTGCTTATATTCATATGTATGGTTCATTCCCTGATTGCGTAAAACTTCAATAATATAGTTTGTGATCAAATTCGAATCTTTATGCCATAATATAAACCAAAACAAAGTAGCCCAAGAAACACAAGTATGAACCAAAATAAGTATTGAATTAAAACTATATACTTTGATTTGAAATTAAAAATTTAATAATTTCAATTCCAAAATAATCTTAAATCTTTTGGATAAACTTTCAACTTTAATTATCTATAGAACTTTCATGTATCTGTTAAATTTAATTTTGATATAATAGTAAATATCACAATAAACTTCCAAAATTCAACAAAAAAAATATTAGTTAAATTCTGAAAAATCTCTTTTCTGTGGAAAATCATTAGACCATAATTCAATACTAATTTATCCAAAATAATAATAAAATATTTCCTGACTTTATTTAATTATGAAAACTCTTTAATTTCATGTTCTTTTAGTGTCAGAAAAATAAAAAATATTATTTCGATTTTTCTTTTACATAAATCTTTAATTTTCGGATTACTTAATATGAAAAATCATGATAATTATTTTCTGAATTTATTTTATTCCGAAAATTCTTTAATTTCGGATTCTTAATTTCAGAAAAATAAAAATATATTTTCTGAATTTATTTTACATAAATTTTATAATTTTTGAATTATTTAATATATAAATAATAATTATTATTATTTTTCTAAATTTCTTTTATTCCAATAATTCTTCAATTTCGGATTATTTAATATCTAAGAAAATACTAATTATTTTCTGAATTTCCTTTTCTCCAAAAATTCTTTAATGTCGGATTATTTAATATTAGAAAATAAATCAATTATTTGGATTACTTAATTCCAAAGTAGAAAAAATCGTTAAAGAAAACTTAACCTATGAGTTTTATAATCTTTTAATCTTGATCTTGCTAACTAGAATCCATAGAACAATAAACCTAAATCTCTGATACCAAAATGTTGGATTTTATATATGCAATATACCTAATATGCATATAGACAGGATCTTGTTCTTATGAATTGTAAATTGTAAAACTATAATTTACTTACTTGGTGTTAGGTACGTTGTACCATTAGCTGTAGTCTCACGAACACTGCAACATACCGCAACGTATTAGTGCCACGATCTACTCGAGATCGGTGAGATTCTGATCTTCTCTCCCTCATCCTCCTTATCCTTAATCCGGACGGGGAACTGATGGATGTTCCCAAATGGCCAGAATCTAATGAGAGGTTGCCTCTCTCGAGATTGGAGATTAGGATATTAGGATGTGATGGAGAGATGAACCAGAGCTCTTTATATAATGATTAGGATAAGGGTCTCTATCTATCAAGCTTCCTAATCCAAATCTAATTTAAACTCTATTGCTTTATCCATAAGTAACTGGAATTTGTTCATTTTAATAGATTGGGTTTATCTGTTATATGTGAGTCCAACTTTATATAAAACCAAATACATTGGGACACTTTAACCAAAGTGGTTAATTAAGGCCACATAATAGAAAATATCTAACATCCTAAGCTTTCATTATAGTATAAGTTGGGCATTCAATCAAGGCCTACGGTTTGGTTAAATACATGAAATAAAAAGGGCTTGGATAGTTAAAGTAAAATATTTTAGGAGCCATTGTTCACACGTGGTTACCTGGACACACAAGCAACAGTGGGCTCCTAGTCTCTTTAGTCAATTATCCAATGAGAATTTGAATTTCATCAAATTGGTTGCTCTCATGAAGCTGGCAACACACAGGTGTAGTGGTTAAGCTGGAGGTGGCTACAGGAGAATAAAAAGGAGCTTGAATATATAAAACATCAACGAGGAGCTGGCAGCATGTAAAAAAAAGAGGATAGTGGAGGACTGCATGAACTACACCTCATGCTTAATCCCCGTTAAGTGTTCAACAGGCCTTTGAATGTTAGGTTTCATCTTCATGACAGTTGAGAGGGAGGGATAGTGTTTAACTGTGAAGTTGCTTGAGTGAAAGTTGTGGGTACAGTTAGGGAACTCTTCGTTGGACTTGGAAAGGAGGCCAAATTCTTTTGTTGTTCATCGGAATTGGTGAATCCAGGTTCCCTCTCTAAATTGTTCAAAGTTTTCTTTCCTTCTCGGTCTTGGTACATGCATAACTAAGGATGAAAGTGGTAAGCCTCGCATGCGTGATAAAGAGGGCAAGCAAAAGCTTCACCATGCATGGACTAGCGTCTAAGTTACCAGCTTGTGAACATGAAGATTAGAAAACCTACATGCAAATTAATTGACCAGTTAGAGTGTAATTAAAGGAAGAAAGAGAGGGAGAGAATAGTAGGCATGCACTTGTTTCATTATAAGAAATGCATGCCTTGTGATGAGTATTGGTGTTTGGGTTTAATTGTGATTAAAGTAATAGTTAGGGAAAAGGAAAGCTAAACTGGGTTGTGGCCCATTTCGTTTGAACCAACCCATTGATTTATAACATGGGTATATTTGGACATTAATATTAAGAATAATATTAATTATGGACTCTGCTTATCAAATTTGGGGTTAGAGGGAGAGCCGCGTCAAGGGAGAGCACGGATTGATTCTAGATATCTCTGAGAATCAGGTAAGTGCCTTAGCCTAGTTTTCTTTACCATTGGGTATTTTCTTCATCATTGATATTTGTTCCTTGCGCACACATACACTGTTGAGTTATTGGATGATATTTATTCCATGATTGTTGATTCCATAACTTGTGTGCGGGTACTTGCTTGATTGAGTGATTGTTTTCGCTCGATGTGTGTTATTCTTATGGATTCTTCCTCCCGATGCAGTGGAGCGCGGTGGCTCTCGCTTGGTGTTCGTGGGGTGGACACCCCGCTCGTGTTTTCCCCGCCAAGGGGACGATACCCCTCGGCCGCCATGTATGGCCGCCAAGGGACGCATACACCGCCGCGTACCTACATGTATGAGTTGTAGCGCCATCGACTCTTGGGTTCGTGGAGAACCGAGTAGGTCGACATCGACTCTGAGGTCATGGCTTCCCGGGATGGTTTGCGAAGCTTCATGCGTGAGTTGCTTGTCTTGAGCCAGCATGATCAGCCATGGTCATGGGGGAGACCCCACCGCTGATTGTTTCTTTGGGTGGGCATGTGACTCCCGTTGGTGTGGTTGGTACGGATTGTAGTACCTGTATTGTTTGACTTGGTCATGTTTGTATTTTGATCTACTTTTCTTTAGCTTATCATATGATATTTTTGACATGACATGTTTTATTCCCTGCGGGGTACTTACTAAGCTTTCATAATTCGAAAGCTCATCCTCTTGTTGATTTCCTTTTTCAGATCCCGAGGAGTAAGACACGGGCCGTAGGAGTGCTGCGTAAGACCTACTGGGATTTTCTGGGATTACCGAGGTTGGCTACCTCTTGTTTTTATCTTGTGTGAAGACATGTTATAGGTTCTTTTATAGGAACCATGTATATTGAGACTCTAAGGTCTGTGTACCCTTAGATTTTAATTCCGCTGTGTAGACATATTTTTATTATGTCTTTGGATTTGATATACTCCGCTATGCATGTTTTATGTGATTGATGATCATCGAGGCTTCGTATCCGGGTGGGGCCCATCCACCTCGCCGCAGCCCGGTCACACGCGCCCGCGGCCCGGGACTTTGGGGAGGGGCGCTGACACTACCAGCTAGCTTCTTTGAGATAGCTGATAGTAGAGGTTCATTATCACAAGTAGTAGCCCACTCTATATGGTAGGTTGCTCTATATTTATCCATCAAAAAATAATCATCAACATAGTCTTCTCACTTTACTCCTTTGATGCATTGGATAAAAGCAAGGGCATGCATATATGGTATATGTAATACTTACCATCTTCTATATGCCCATTTCTTCTCAATGAGCACTACTTCACATCTTTTGATAGGATACTTTTGCCTTAGAGTCAATGCTTTTTCTAACCTGATATTCAGTTAAACTAATACTTAACTACCTCATTTTTTTCATTACAAATGAAACAACTTTACCTTTCTATTTAGAAGCCGAAGTCCTATCCATCATCTCCATTATCTTTTGTCGAACAATATCTAGTAAATCCAACCTTGGTCTATGCGGATCTGCAACCCATACATTGAAGCTTTTAGAAATATTGTTTATTATATAATGACTTATGACAATAGTCCCATACTGAGATCTTCAAATTTTACGCGTTCTTTCTAAATCTAAGAACCATTCATATGTTCTCATATTTACTGCTTTCAACTCTTCTAGAGAAGAATTATAATTTGTTGTAGTAAATGCACTTGCAGTTGTCCGAACAATCTTTTGTAATATATTTCTCGCAAACTTCCTCTTAAAGTTCTTATATAGATATCTTACACAAGTCTTGTGTTCAGCAAGAGGATATATTTTTGAAATTTCTTCTTCTAACCGCTTTAGCATGTCTAAAGCCAAAACTAATCTATCATGCATTCCAACCGCTTCATATAATGCACTAAAAAACCATGATCATGATTCAATAATTTCTTGTTCTGCAATCCCATAAGCTACTGGAAACAACATGTTAGCACCACCAATTGAAGTTGCAACTAGTATGACATCTTTGAACTTGCCCTTTAGATAACATCCATCTACAACTAAGAAAGACCTAGTTAAGAAACCTATACTACAAGCACCAATGCTAATAAATATCTTTCTAAAATGTCTTCTATTATGTTATTGAACTTTATCAAGTTTCACTACAGTACCATAGTTCTTTTTAATCAACTCTTCATTGATGATCGTGATCTTCAGATAGGAGTTATCCCAACAACCATGAATAATAAACATTACAATCTCTTTTTCACTCCGCGATTTATGGTAGGGCAACTCCATTTAATATTTCTCTACTAGTCTTCTTTTTAATTCAGATGGTACCATTTCATTCTCATTTATGAGCAACTGATCAATTACTCTATCTGCAACCCAGTTTTTGCTAGTCATTTTGTTTCCATTTTGATTCCCAAAACTACATAAATGTTCCCCTTGCATTGTATTAACTTGAAATGCATTTTCTTCTAATAATCTAAATGAATGAACCCTTCATGGATAATCTTTATAAGCACATCTTGTTGTGGCTTTTTTTTAATATTATAAAAAGAAAATTTAATTACCAAAATAAGTATTTTGAATTTTATTTACCAATATGCGCATAGCGTAGATCACATGGGTTTGTCTGACTTTTTTTTTAAGTTCTGTGGGTCCCATATATTTTTATATTATAAAAAAATTTAAAAAAATTAATCAATATTGAGTTTGTTTTTAACTCGTGGGTCCCACATTTTTAATGTTATAAAATAAAAATAAAAAATTAATTAATTGTGGAGTTTATTTATTATTCATGAGTCCACTTTTTTATATTATAAAAAATAAAAAAATAACACAAGATAGGTTTTTTTTATTAATGGGTTTTCATTTTTTAATATTAATAAAAAAAATTAATTTAAAAAATAAATAAATAATTTTTTTGAAATTAGCCGGACAAATGACACCTCGAGAGATACAAGGGTCGGGCCTTGGAATTAGATGTACCGAATGATGGCTCGAACTCGATACCATCCATGCAAGATAGTTGTAGTTTATAATAATTATAAAATATTATTATATCGTATTTTGGTAAATTATAAATTGTTGGAGACTTGTTCAACAAAAGCTTAAAACTCAAGAAAATACTGGTAGCAAAGAGTGCGAACAAAACAAAGATAGGTATCGCTTGTTGGTTAATTTCAAAAATAATTAATTAATTAATTATAATATTTAAAAGTGGGGCCACTAATTAATATTATAAAAATAAAATTTTATCCTGCTTTATTTTTTTATTTTTTATAATATTATAGTGGGACCAATAAATAAAACACAAAGCCTAACAGTTTGTTATTTTTTTAAATTATTTTTATAATATAAAAATATGTGGGATCCACAAAACTTAAAAAAAAATCTGACAAACGCATGAGATGTACGATATGCGCATATTAGTAAATAAAATTTAAAATGCTTATTTTGGTAATTAAATTTTTTTTATAATATTAAAAAAAAAACCTCTTGTTGTTACTCTTCTTTGATTACTTTTTATATAAGTTATTGAGAACTTTCCTAACATAGCAAAATGTTCTAAGGACCTTCTATAATGATATGCATCTTCAAACTTTCTTCCGACTTCTACAATGAGGTTATCTTCATCACCTTCATAAATCACACATTCGAAGACTTCAACTTGCTCATCATTATCAGATTCACTGCTATTATAGAGAGAATGATAATTTTTTTTTTACTTTTAATCAAGGAGAGATGTTAGATATTGAGCCGGATCTTGCTTTTGACAGAGCGACATGGAGACAAAAAATTCATATAGCCGATCCCATTTAGTATAGGATTACAGATAAGTCGGCTAAAAGGTTTTCCTTCATTAGCTTAGCTTTGTTTGTAGGGATACTGTTCTGCTTCTAACATCCCAATCTCTCATAGAATTATTTGTTGTTATTATTGTTTATTTATGTATTTTTATTTTTATTTTTATTTCATTTTATTTCAGTTTATTTCATTTCATTTCATTTTATTTTTATTTCATATTTGAGAGCGACGTAAGCAGAATCCATATAAATTCTACCCCATCTAGTATGGGATTAAGGCTTAGTTGTTGTTGTTGTTGTTGATGTTGTTTTAATCTCCATATCATCAGCAACTCCTTGAGAAACACTATCCTTATCACTACTGCCATAGTTTTCGATGTCATTCTCTCCCATTATTCCACCATCCATACCTACATACCCCTTATCTGATTCATCTTCAACCTCTACATTGTTATTTTGTTGGATTTCACTTACATTTCTTTGTACAACTTCAACTAGATCACATGAATTTCCTTATATTTGATGCACTCGATAACTTTGCCTTCTTAGGTTATATTTTGTACCCTCATTTTATTTTTCTAATCCTTCTTCTAAAACCACATTAATCTCACATATTTTATCATCTTTGTACATATCTAATAAATGAAAAAGATCTAAATCACTAAAAATTCCAAGGAACTTTTTCAGCTCCACCTCTAATAATGTACCAATATTTTCAAAATTGTTTGACATCCTAAGTAAAAAAAAAAACTATAATCGGTCTTCTTTCAGTGTTTTCATGTTGTAAAAATCTCTATCTATCACCATTGGCTTCTATCTTCCCAAATAGTATTTTTCTTAGCATCCCCATGGTTCTTAAAATATCTATCATATTTGAACATGAGCCTCAAGTCAAAAGTCTTTCCCTTCAACACAAGAAGGAAAAACAACATGAAAAATACACAATAATTCACAAAAAATGAAAAATATAAGTGAACTCTAATTACTCAAATAATGGGAAAATCCTTTCAAATTTAATTGTTTATTAATTTCATTTACATCAAAAGTAATTTCTTCCAATGTCCGTAATTCGAGGGCAAAAAGATATAGATGAGCTAATCCTATCAAATCTGCACCAACAAATATTATTTACACATGTTATGCAATAGAAAAGATTACAACTCATGTTATCCTAATACTTCCTTGCTGGATCTGCAATCAAAATTCTCTACCAAAGGTTAGTAACAGGTAGAAGAAAAATTTAATACTTCCATTCTTCCCAATAATTTGCATATTTCAATTTCATACAAACAATTCCTATAATTATTACAGTAGTTCTATTATCACATTTTCTACAAATTTCTTATACAAAGTTGTATCTACGATTTATTATTCAACGATATCCTAATTTAATTGAAAAAACATGAAACACTATCCAATTTGTTGTTATTCATAGAAAAATCCATAAATTTTCACATCAAATCAAATCAAACACAAAAAAACCTTTTCTAAATGAATTGACAAACATTCTCAGAAGCAGCAAATTCATATGTAGCATCAATGAACAAAAAAAACACATAACGGCACAAAAAGGTTTAAGAAAATCTTAGGACTCCATGAATATATATTGAATCCAAACAAGTGAGAAAATCTCATTAGCAGATTTTCAAATATAATGGGTAATTTGATGAGTATACATTAAATCCATAAACAACATAATCACATTAATGGCATAATGGGAGCAAGAACTTAAATAAGTACACATGACAAAATCACATTAATGGTTGCAAAATTTTAAATGAGTATTGCACTATGTAACATCTACCCGGGCCTACATGAACTATCAATCAAGAACCACCTAACTATCCAGGAAGCAAAATCCCTACTAGAAAGGGGCAACCAAATCCTTAAGGCGGGGCCTCTCAACAACGGGGAACAAGAGGGTCTCGAACTGATCAAGCAAGCAATTCTGAACCCTAACTCAACCACACCTTCCACGATGGACTCAAGGGAATGGAAGCTCACATCAAACAAAATATTCACTGTGAAATCCCTGTACCAATTCAGAATTGACGGCGGAACCCGAAGTGACCTTAAGACCAGGTTCTGGAAACAACCATGCCCCCTAAAGGTCAAACTCTTCGCATGGCTGGCAAACGAGAACAGGATCCTAACTCTTGACAACCTGCACAAGCGAAACTGGGGAGGGGAACGAACAAGATGCTATCTATGTGAAGCGGAAGATGAATCCGTAACACATCTGCTCATTTCATGCTCCTTTGTAACGCAAGTTTAGAATCACTTCGGTAGCCTGTTTGGGTTACGAACAAATGGCTTAGGGACGCAGGATCTATGGGGAGCTAGGGCCACCTTCCCTGGGGTGAACAATACCCTCGGGGAAGGTTGGAATCTCACCGTAATGGCAATCACCTGGAGTATTTGGAATGAGAGGAATAGACGATGCTTCCAAGACAAACAACGCGTTTGTTTAAGAATTATTCGTGATATTACTTTTCTCACTATCTCTTGGTTGAATGCAGCTCCTCCGACTAAGCGGCTTAAACTGGAAGCAGCAGGGGACCTGGTGAAGCGTAGCCTTGAATTCACATCGCGCACACCAGGACAGATGGAGGATGATGGTGACGAATTTGACGACGATCCACCTCCGACTCAGGGCATGCAACGAGCTGGCTAGATGGATTGGCGAAAAGAGGAGACCTTGCCAACGCAGCGAAGTGTGCTAAAACGTGAAATGTATTTTAATTTTCTCTCGCTGTGCGAGCTATGTAACGGACTCCTAACAAGTTAATTAATAAATAAAATGTGGTTTATCCACTTTATCAAAAAAAAAAAAGAGTATGTATTGCATCCATACACAAAAAAAAACCACATTAATGGCAAAATGGCAGCAAAATTCAGAAAAAAAGTAAATGAATTGTAGGAGTGACAAGCGACAATAAAGGACTAACACTAGTTTCCAACTCCTCAAAACTCACAATCATAGAAATACACCCTTGATGAGAGAACAAATCCCTAATCATGGCCGAATTGACCCACTACCCTCAATATGCAACCACTCCCCCAAGCTCGCTATGATAGTTTAAAGAGGTGATAAGTAGACCAGGGTAACAATACAACACCCACTACCCCGATTTGCGGCCGAATCAAGCCGAGAGAACTCAAAGATCACAACAGAGAGTTTAGAGAGATAAGAAGAAAAGAGGGAAAGTGGGAGTTTAGAAAGAGAGCTAGAAAGTGGACATTTAGAGAGAGAGAGAGAGAGAGAGTCAAGATTATAGAAAAATGTAAGGGTAATTATATAATTTTTAAATTAGAGTTAAGTATTAACTATAGTTAACTCTAAAAATTCTAACAACCGCTAATAGTGACTAAAGACAATGGTGTATATAAACCAAAAAAAAAGATAGTTTTGGAGGAGTATGTTAGAAAATGGCATTTTTATAGAGGTATTTAAGCAAATATGTAGTTTTGGAAAGGTATGCAAATAATTTTCTCATATTTTAATTAGGGGAAGATTAAGATCAATTGGAGGACACTATGTTTATATGCCACCAACAATAAAGAGAAATGGAAGACTTAGGAAAATTAGGATGGAGAATCAAAACCAAGGTGTTTGATGTTCTACAATGGATACTTAGCATGTATGTCTTCATTTTTACAATTTTTGTTAGCTATTAACTTAGTTTTAAAAAACTTGATGTTGGACTTAATTTGTTTTAAAGAAATTGATGGGAATCTTTTTTTTTTCAAATAATAATAATATTGGACATGTTTATTATTAATTTCATGTCATTATATTTTCACTAGTTTTATGTTGTAGTTATATGTTGTCACAGTATGTTAAAATCACGCTTATAAATTGTAATTGTATGTTTATAACTATATTGGACATGCTTTTAGAAATCATGTTTACATATTTTTGTGGTTGTGTTCGCAAAATCATGTAATAATGTAAAGTTTTATGGATATGCTTGCAAAAAACATATAAATATGAAGGGCATTCACTCGTAAAAAACTAGAATTTTAAAAATTAAAAATAATTTAAAAATATATTAAGAAAAAATAAGATAAAGTCCATAAAATATGTTAAAAAAATTAGATGGCTATTTTAACCAACCCATAATGCTCATTTGTTATATGAAATAAATGATGTCTACAAAATAAGAAAAAGATTTAGAGGACTATATAAGCAAACCCATTTTGACAATTTGCCATTCATTCCATCCATTCATGATCAAAACAACGATATAAATATATAAACAAAAATAATTAATTTACAGGAGTATGCAAATAAAATCATTTTTGCATATGTACTTAAGTAATTTCAAACTATTATAGGAGTATGCAAGAAAAAAGCCCATATTTTATAATTCCATTCTTAAGGTCATCATGGCTTTATAAGACTTCAATTTAAGATGAAAGCGACAACTAATCAAATACCAAGTCCCTGCTTGTGATAATGAAACCTTGCAGTCGAAATGGAAAACCACATGATGAATGAAGGTGAAAGGAGCACCTGTTTGGTTTTTGTTCCATATAGTGTCATTTACTGCCATTTGCTGCTGAGGTTGCTAATCTCCCACTTAGGAATTATCCAAAAGTTCTTCATGCCAGGAATCACCACTATAGCAATAAAGATGGAATCCAGACGAACTTTTTCCCAAAATTCCATCCAAACAGTGCATCACTTCTCAACGATAAACTCTTTTATGGGGGAAGTCAGCAAACAAAATGTCTGCAATTAAGAATACTAGCATGAGAAGTGATATCAACTTTCCTACATCTGCAGAAATTGCAAGACCTTTCTAAGATGAATAAAGCAGTCTTGCAACCACAAGTTGAACACGCCACTGTTGATAAAATATGCTCAATAAATCCCAAGCATGCACACAGATACAATTTGGCGAAAAGAAAGAAATTTGATACAGGAACAGCAAGCTTTCAGCATTGGAAGAAACATACTGCACATAATAAATACAAAAATATGAAGAATATAGGTCAATCTCCACCATATTGCATATGCAGTTAGAGGAATTGTGTAAGCATATGAAAAAAAAGTAATTAAACTACAAAATCTAAGATCTGGAGGATGGCATACATTTTTTTCTCAAAACATTCATGTCAAAATATTATGCACGAGATCCAATCAACTAAGCAGCCTCCTTAAATTGACAACATATAGTCGATAATTGTGATACATTTGAACAGGTGACATGAAGCTTAAGATTGCAATTCAATACTAATTCAAAGGTAATCAATATAATACATCTAGAATTCAATAACAGAACAAATTGTCACAGGCTCAGTTCCACTGTTAATCAAAAACTACCTTGGTAATGATTTTCTCGAAGCTAACTAACTAAAAATTGGCCTTCTCAAGCAAAATCTGCATGAATAGAAATGGAAATACCAGAAAATATAACGGTGTTCTGCGTACTTCTATAGGAGAACCATTTAGTCTCAAGAATGTACAAACAACCTCAACTTTTAGTAGTAACTTGAGATTCTTGATCTGAGGTGCTGTAACCATTGTTTGTTCAAAATAACAAGATGGGCCCTCCTGAAGGGTAAATAGAAAAAGTTGATCAATCTGAACTCCATCTTGACCAGAAACAGAAAAAAAAAAAAAAACAGAATCTGTTTACAAAACACAGAAATCTAGTTTGTGGGTTTTAGGTCAAGCTTTGGTTCCTTCTATATAAAACTTTAGAAAATAAACTTTACATGGATATACAAATGCAACGCTGAATGGTGGAACTTATTCTAAAAGTTCTTTTAATGAGAATTGGCATCCTTGGCAAGTCTAAAATAGTTCTCACATATATAGCCAAATTGTACTCATCCTGTAGATTAATCCTTAATTTTCTACAAAGAGATTCAAGAGCCTTGTTTATGGACAAAGAAATAATGTTCTTTTATGAAAATGCATATTAAAAACAATAATTTGCCCCCAGATATATGAACACAGTGCTGAATAGTGGAACTTATTCTTAAATTCATTTACAAAATAGGCATCCTCAGCAAGTTTAAACTAGTTCTCTCACATATAAAGCCAAATTGTACTCATCCTATAGATTCATCCTACTCACCATTTTCTACTAGGGAGATTCAAGAGACTTGTTTATGGATCAAGAGATAATATTATTTTATAAAAAAAAGTATTAAAAACCCTAATTTTCACCTCCATTTCTGTATGTTATGAATAGTTTCTTCTCTCAATTTGAACTATTAATTCCAATAGAATAAGCAGGGCAAAATCAGTTAAAACTCTATTAACTCATAATGTTACTATCTGTTATCTATAATTTGGTTTCACTAAATTTTGAACTGTATTGACCAACCTTTGAGTCATTTTTCAGACACATACAAATCACAGATGAAGAAGCCTGTCCAAGATTCAAGCTTCCACTTCATTCTAAATGAATACAAATCTGTAGATAAAATTTGCTTCTTACATTTGTAGACAAACAAATTATTCAATTTCTATTGAAACAGCGCCACCAATCCACTAGTATTTATTGACGGTAGCATACTTGGAACATGATTACCTGAAAAAAATAAATCTTGAAGTATTTCTTTGCGAGTTCGTTGAAAGAGTTAGAAATCACACGACTTTCAGGGTTTGTTACTTGGAGTGAAATTAGTGTTGAAAATATTTGTTAATTTGCATTTGACGCATAAAGATTAGATTTCTTCAATACATACTTCTATGCAAGATTATGAGTTGATCATGAGAAGCACTCAAAGATATGTAATCTATGTGATAACCTGACCACTCAATCATGGTTTGGCATATCATAAGATAAGATGCATCAAGTGTTTATTCTAATGATAATGATGATAGGTGTCCATTGTATTGGATAGCTATAATAATTATTTCATACTCTTTTGAAGTAAATTACCTTGCTAGGAGAGAAACCAGTCAAATCATACTGGTTAGGTCAAGTGTAAAAAGTATATGTGATCAACTACAAAGAGCCTGTATAAGCCTTTGAGTTTTAGAGCATATCTCTTTGTCTAATTCCTATTTGACTCTTGTCATTGAAAAAAAAAGGCAGCCTGATGCAACAAAACTCCCGCATGCGTGCGGGGCTTAGGGAAGAGTCAGACCACTCGGGTCTCTTGCACACAGCCTTATCCTACTTTTTTGCAAAAGGTTGTTTCTACAACTCGAACCCATGATCTCCTGGTCACATGGCAACAACTTTACCTGTGACCTCCTGATTGTTGTCATTGACTAGGCATTAAATTTTTAACACGAACTTTTCAACTTATTATATGTTGTATGCAACTTGGGTCATGCCCCAATATGCAAATAATAAATTTTAAATGGTTAAATACAAGTACATTGTATTATGGAATAATATTAAGAATGCATGATGACTACATAAAAACTGTGACGATTTGATGTATGGGTTATTATGTCGAGGCAATGTACAAAGTTTATCACAACGTACTCAATTAGACACTACTTACAATAAAAATCTTTAAAAAGGAGATAATTTGGGAATATCTGATAAAAGGTAAATCACTACTCTTAATGGCAATAATCAACTACTCAACCATAAAACCTTACAGATGAATTAGAAACTTGATAACTCCAAGAGGGAAACAAACATAACATGCTTGAGTGCACATGAAAATGTTAAAGAAAAAAAGAAATTAAAAGGACGTCATGCAGAGAAACTGATATTGCAAATTATGAACTCAAATGAGCACAAAACTCCCTGAACACTGTTAGTTTGATCAAAGCCTGTAATGCTGCATACATGCAATTCTCAAAATGGAAGGGCATCTCTGATAGTAGAAACTTAGTACAAAAACACAAAACATAAAGCCACATAAACAAATAACAGCAAGTCTCTCATGAAAGATAAAGAAGATTCTCTAAGCTCACTCATATTTTTCCTAAAATTGCAGAATTGATGAAGCACTTAGAAATAAATACTTTTTCCTGAATATGACAACCTTCTAACGTCAAACAAGATAATAGAATCACATTGGTATGATAATGCTCTTCAAAGCAATCAGTAGCCTATGCTATGCTGAATCAAACCACAACGGTAAAAATAAACAGATCATAACAAACGAAAGCATTAAAGTAAAAGCATATGAAAAATTCACCTGGCAATGAGGGAAAGAAGCTTTCCCATCATCTCCACAGTGAGATTCCAACTCACTGCCCCCTCATTGCCCTGTAAGTCTCCAATATTTCAGGACATTCATCTTGGAACCTGAGTAAATATCTTACATTGAACTTTGCTTCACTAAGGTAAAAAGAACCTACGGACAATTGATTTCTCACCCCACAATTTCTTGGATAGTAGAATCTCATACACAGAAAACCGTGGAGCAAGCCTTTTCTCAAGGCTTAAAGTGAGAAGCACAGGGGAGGAAAACACAAACTCTGGCTTCCATTTTAGCATCTCCATGAAGAAACCAAAACTCTTCCTGATATTCTCCTCAGATAGATTCACAATCATGGGTTTCTGCTTCACACAAAAGAGGATCTTGTCTTCTGGCAACCCAAAGCTCTTATAGACCTCTAGCTTCCTCTTCAAAGTGACCGCACTAATTGAAGACAAAGAGTGGAGCGCCCGAATGAACATGGCGTCAGAGGGGCTGAGGCCCATCTTCAAGACCCTCTCCACGGATTCGCCAAACCTGCCGGTGCTCTGCATGAGCACTGAAGGGTGGATTTTTGCAAGTTTGGCAATGCTCCCGACCGGGACGCCAATTGAGCGCAGGGTATTGATGTTGGGCTCCATTTTCTTCTCAAGGTTGACATGGAAGATCCAAGTAGAGCGCTTTACGGCGGCGACGACGTCCTCATTGGTGTGGAGGATGGCCTTGAGGAAATCAAAGGCGGGGATGATTCTGTTCTTCAAGCTCGACCGCAGGAGATCTGCGTCGGAGGAGATGAGCTTGGTGAGGGTGGAGGTAGAGAAGCCCGCGCTGAGATAGAAGTCCATCTTGGGCTGCAATGTCCGGACGGGGTCGGAGAGGAGGAAGCGCGGGTACATGGAAATGAGCTTGGTGATCTGGGATTGGGTAAAGCCATAGGATCGGAAGAAGGCGAGGACAGAGTCAGGGTTGTGCTTGGAGCTGACCTTGCGGCTACCGGAGATGAAGCTGATCTTGGAGGCGGCCGCGATGGCGGCGGCCGGCGAGAGGCCGCAGGCGTCGGTGAGGTAGGAGGTGACAGATGGAGCTTGGAGTGTGGAGAAGTTGCCGAATGTTGGAATTCTGGAAAACCGGATGGACATTCGTAGTAGATGCATCGCCGGAGAAGAGAAACCCTAGCGCGGGGATTGTTCGGTAAAGTAGTGGTTTTAGCAATGTTGTCAGACACGGCCCGGGATATTGACCCGGCCAAACCCCAGGTCGTCAGGGGTCGCTTAACCGCCAACCGGAGATTGATAATAAAATATTAAAAAATAATTAATAATAATTAATAATGATGAAATATGATATAAACCAAAATTATAATAATAAAAAATATGATTGGTTAACTAAATTTGATATTTATATTTAGTTCATGCTCAAAGTAAACACATACTAAACAAAACAAATTAGTCAAAAATATTAAAATACATAATTAAAATATAATCATAGTCACTAGGTATACAAATACAATTTTTGAAAGGTCATCTCATTTTGGGCATTATTATGGACTTATTTTTAAAAGTATTGGTTTCAAGTATTCAAAGACTATGAAGTATTTAGTCCAACATTGTTTATGGATAAAACGTTCACTCTCTTTAAATATAATTTTATTCTACCAACCAATAACCCTTGTTGGTGAAAAGGCTCTCTCACGTGTGCGGGCAAGGGCCCAAGGTTTTTGTTTAATCATTTTTCTTTTTTTTTTAACTTCCATTAAAAAAAATATTAAAAAATCGTCCGGCTTCACTCGCCGCCGGGTCGGCCGGGTCCCGGTCCAACCGCCCGGGTCGATGATGTGGCATGCGGGCCACATCACCCCGGCTTAAGGGTCTACCCTACCGCCCACCCCCCGTTCCTGCCTCAACCGGCTTGAATCCGGCCGGTCTGACAACACTGGGTTTTAGATGAAGTTCTTTAAAAAGTTAAAAATTTTACTTCAGCCCTTATCACCGTATCTGAATATTTAATTAGATGCTAAAAAATGTTGGGATTTACATCATGAAGATATTTTATTATGTAAAAAGACGTGTAACCCCAAGGAGTAATAATAATAGAGTTTTTTAATTGACAACCTCTTGAAAAAATAGTGAATCCCTCACTTTTCAATAATACCCTATATCACTATATTTTATTTTTAAGTAATGCTATATAGAACGAAAAGGTTACACAAATTCATCACACGAATGATGTGGTTTAATCCATGTGATATTAAAAAAAAATAATAAAATTGGTGGAAGCAGGAGCCCGACGTCGAGCCTCACGCTGACTCTGCCGCCATTATCGCCCATTCGAAGCTCTTCTCTCTCTCTCTCTACACCTTCTTTTTCAACTCCCTCTTCTCTGTCTCCTCTATCCTCCGTTTCACTGTCGGCGCCCCCTAATTCTCGACAACTTCATCATCCTCTCTCTCTACTCCCTTCTTCTCTCTTCTTTTTCCTCTATGCCACCGGCGTCAATCCATCTCCCTCTCCATCTCCAACTCCATCAATGGCGTCATCTCTGATGATGGTGACTTCCTACGCGACGACGTCTCTCTTTTCCAAGGCGACGTGGAGCTGGATGAACCCTCCCATCGCCAAAGGCAACAAGTCTACTCTCCAG
The DNA here is from genome assembly GCA_026586065.1 of Dioscorea zingiberensis. Classification (NCBI taxonomy): domain Eukaryota; kingdom Viridiplantae; phylum Streptophyta; class Magnoliopsida; order Dioscoreales; family Dioscoreaceae; genus Dioscorea; species Dioscorea zingiberensis. Next base: position 35,639,546 of record CM048820.1, on the reverse strand, counting down.
CTCGACGACGTCCCCTGTCTTGCTCTAAAGCACCACGCTAAGAAGCTCATCCACTCCTTCCAGTCCCATTGGCCATCACCAGCGGCGAGGTCGTACCACCCGGTAGCCACCACCCTTCTCCATTGCTTCTGGCCCAACCTCCTCCTCACAACCGTCCTCTGCCTTGTTTGCTTCTTTATCATATACCAATTGGCTCGGGACTAGAGAGAGTGTGTAACATCCATTTCCAACCAGGGATCAAGTGTCATAACAGCCAACTCAAGGGTGAACCCTGAGCTTAAGGCTGTAGAATAAATAATTAATAACTTAAAAAGATCATACGGAAGCTAATAAAGAAAGCAAACTAATGTCATAACTGACAAACTAAGTACAATTTAATACAACTCCAAAAGAGAGTACTGACATAATACAGACATAAGTGTCTCAAATACAATAGGAGTTCTACTCACTCTTACACACCAACATAATACTACTACAAGGTAGGTGGTCAGAGCCCAACTAAGGGTGAGCAGGACCCTCTCCTCTACTCTAGAAAAGATCATGGTACCTGTCTACCTCCTGCAAAAACATATAAAAGGGGAATAAGCTATTCGAGCCCAAATGAGGTATGAATGTAATCGCCGTAATACCATACATGTATAATACATGAAAGCATCTCAAATAAATTCTTAAAATAAATAAGATACATAAAAGTCAAGATAAAATGCATTTCAAAATATCATGCTAATCAATGCATTATCTTCAATTTGAATTAATCATGATAATATGCAAAAGAATTTCAAGAGAAATAAAATGCATGTTGGTAATGTTCATATAATCATCGGTACCATAAATGACTCGTAATTTCCTCTCGTGGATAAATATCAACACTAATAGCCACCATGATCCAACTCTGGCTCCCGTGAGGTGGGAAATACAGGATCATATCATAATCTCAATAAAGTGCATGTTCATAATGTTCCTATACTCTTCGGACCATGAATGACTCAGTAATTTCCCTCAGTGGATAAATATGGACACCAATAGCTCCCACGATCCAACTCTGCCTCCCGTGAGGTGGGAAATACAGAATCATATCAGAATCTCAATATAGTATTAATTACGCCTACACCCCTACTTCAATAATTGCAGAACCAGTGTGTAAATCAGGATGAACCCTCACGATCCTCTATGGACTCTTGTCGGGCTACCATCACTACTCTCACAATCCAAATATGGCTCCCGCAAGGTGACTATCTTTAGGATAGTATATACGCATACCAGGCACTCTACGAGTACGGAAAGGGGGTTTTATTTCTTGAAAACGGAAGGTTTTGAAAACATATAGTTTGGACTTTAACAAATACAGGGTTTAACAAATCATCCCTTCCTTACCTAGTACCGTACTTTCTGGCTCTATCAGGGAGCTATGAAAATATGAAAATACGGTGTAACATATCAATACTTTCAATTATTCTCTTTTTATTTCATATTTCTTTAATTGAAACATTTGCATAATCATTTCATAAATTCATTTCCAAGATAAAACTTAGGAAAAATCTCATTAAAACTCTAATTCGTGCTTTTCAAAATAAGGGTAAGCATTTCATAACAAATACAACAAAAATATGAAATTTCCAATTCGTTCCCTCACTTGAATCTAGTAGATCTCTAGGATTGGTTTGGTTCTTCGGCAGCAGTGGCCTTGTCTTTGCCTTTTTCTTTTCCTAGAAATCAAAATATGAAAGTTTATAAATACGGAAACCGTATTCTTAACTTATTTTCTAATTTAGACTCGTTAGAGTATGATGATTTCATCAAGTTAAATAGAGTATGAATTATCTTAACATGAAATTCGTATTTCTAAAGAATGAAAATACGGAATTATTCAATTAGAGGACTTAGCTCTAATTATCCTATGCACAATTTAAAAGCTTCTATCATGCTCTTTAGAAGTGATTAATTGCTAAGTATGATCATGGGGATTAAATCAAGCATTAATACTAAAATTTTCGACTAAAATTCGGCAACACCTCCTCTATTTAGAGGGCCACGAAATTATACAAACATACACTCGTTAACCTAATTAACACATCCATAACATAGTATGAAGTTTTTAGAACATTGATAGCCGCATTCCTCCCCTAATTTCCTCCCATTTAAGATCATGGATTTTAATTTAAGTTCATGCGAAGTCTAATTGACTAAAATGAAGTTTTCCCCGAATTTTGGTGCTCACTGTTGTAAGGGAGGGTTCGTCTGTGTTCCTTGCCGAAAGGAGGGGGAAAACAGAGGCTATCCGGCAGATCACCGGAGATGAACAGATGGCCGGCGGCTGGGAGGCTTCCCGGCGGCGCGCGCGAGCTGAAGGGGCGGTGCAGGAGCTGGGGTTGTCGGCGCGCGTGCAAGTAGACTGAGGGCGGAGCCTGGCCGGGCGGCGGCGGCTTGCCGGAGGGCGGCATGAGCAGAGGGAAACAGCGCCGAAGGAAGGCAGGCGCGCGCCTGCGCACGTCGCTGGCGGCGGGGGGAGGGGGGGCAATGCTGGTGCGCGACGGTGCTGGCGCATGACGGCGGTGGCGGAGCTGGGGCGGGGATGGCCGGCGCACACGGTCCGTCGGCAGGCAGGCGTGGGCGGCTGCTGGCCGGGCTCGGAGGGGGCTGGTGGCCACCGGTCTTGCCGGAGATCGGCGAGGCGAGGCGAGGTGAAGAAGGGCGCAGGTAGGGGATGGAAGAAGGGAAGGAGGAGAGGGGAAATTGAGGAGAGGCACGATTTGAATCAACTTCAATTGAAATTGATTCAATCTCATGACTTAGGTTTCCTATAATTAGATATAATTTATATTATAACATTTAATTTAATTACCTTATTAGTTAAGTCTTTAATTAACCCATCCTTCATGCACTGGTGTCACATCCCCTTTTTTAATCCACTTAATCCCTTCAATAATTCATATCATGATAATTTAATTAATTCTATATATATTAAAAAATATATATATTTTTCCATTAAATCAAATTATCTTTAATATCTAAATATTTAATCTTAGCTCTATCCTTGACCAAGACCGGGGAAATCCGGTTTAAGATTCTAATGGTCGCGGCCGCACTATATCATCACAAGATCTGTCTCAACTCCCGACCCAGATCCATTTTTATCGGCTTTTGACTTGACAAGATCTACTTTATCGGGACTCTAACTTTTATCTGGTATTCCACTTAATTAATTTAGATTAATTAACACTTATTAAATTTCTCAATTAATTAACCGAGATTCGTCTGTTCATCCACCTCCAACTATTTAAATGAAAGTGACCTACCCCAATATGGCATTCTCTGGGCCCAATAGTTGAGAGGTTGAATTTTTAATCAATTTATTTCCCGATTGTTCTTTAATTGGGTTTTAAAAATAATTAATATCTTTTCTGTGCTAATTAATCTCAGTACTTATTTTCAGAAATTTAATTATTTATTTGTAAAAATTTCGGGGCGTTACGGTGCGTGTGTGTTTGTGTTGTAGGCATCACCCGAGTCCCTGCAGGTGTGCTCGTGGGTCGCAGCGCGCATAGCAGCAGAGGTGTGACAAAGCCAAACAAATACGATGATTTTGTGGTGTTTCAGTGGGTTGATTAAGTAGAGAATCAATGTTTTGTAATTAAGGATTCCAGTTGTTATAGGGAGCGCGCATCTTATGTTGGTCGAGAGTGGAGTGCACGTTTGGTCTTTGTAGTTATGCTTGTGAGGAGTTTGTTACAGGAAACGCTGACCATATTATAAATACAATGAAAGCCTGAGAGAAAGGCACCTAGAATATTATCCAAATGTGCGCCTCCTTCCTCTGAGCTTCCTTCTTCCCTGCATCTCCTCCTCTCAATCTCATCTAATTCCCTCCTCCTATGTCTCAAATCTCATCTTTTCTTACCTATCCCCTCGCTATCTCCTTCTTTGCAGTCTTATCTCGTCTCTCTAATCCCTACTATACCTGAGATTCATTGATTTCCCAGTCCCTTCATTGAGAAGCCTACAACAGTTTGCCGACAAACCCTTGTTTGTCGGTTGTGAAACAGAGGATGGAGGAGATAGAGAAGAGGGAATTAAGGAAGAAGGTGTAGAGAAAGAGGGAAGAGCTTCGAATGGGCGATAATGGCGGCAGAGTCGGCGTGAGGCTCGACACCGGGCTCGTACTTCCACCATTTTTTTTAATGCCATGTGGATGATGCCCATCATTCTTGTGATGAATTTGTGTAACCTTTTCGTTCCATATAGCATTACTCTTTATTTTTATCCCGTTATCACCCCCGAAGTTAGTTCTCATAACCCAAAATCTTAAATATTTTTGTTTAAAAACCATTTAAAATATAAAGTTAAAGATAAAAATACTTTATTTTCATGGTCAATATTTACCCATAACTAATAAACTCTTAAAAATGTTGTAAAAGGGCTAGAAGTAAATTATGATTTTATTAAAGGGGCAACAAATAAATTTATATTTAATTTATAAAAAAATATAAGTAACCTATGTTGATATGCATTAAAAAATAAAAAAAATATATTTATAAAATATTCAAAGTAAAACAAAATGATTAGATTTTCAAATATATATATATATATATATATATATATATATATATATATATATATATATATATATATAATTTATTAGAAATTAAAATTAAGTACATAGACATAGTAGACCATTTTAAGTTGTTAAATTACTCTAAAATCTGGAGAGAAAAAATATTGCAAAGCATATCATATATCAAAAGGTCAAAAAATTATTTTACATATACTGCAACATAAGATTTTACATCTAATTTAGATTAAAATATAAGAATTTGACTCAGGGGTAATAAGTAGAATAAATATAAAATAGAGGATTATGATGTATTATTGAAAAATGATGAACGACAAGCGATTTATCAATCTAGATAATCAGTGATTATATTTTTCAAACGGTGGGAAGTAAAAAATACATAATAATAATATGGATTACATATATAATTTATCAATTTATATTTTTACTCATTATAAAATAGGGCAAATTTTCTATTAATCCATGATACTATTTGACACTATTTCTCATCCAAAACACACACCCAAAATACTATTACACTACACCCCTACCAACCCCCCAGGACCTTTTGATAATTTGGACACTATTTAAGTGATGAATAATTAATTATTACTATAAAATAACTAAATTATTTAATGGAGCTCTCACTTTTATTCTCTCGAATATTTTTTCATTTTATTAAAAGCAAATGAATTATAGGTCCCTGGCACTGTTTGTCAGAAACTAACCCCTCCTACTATTTGCTACACCCCACCCAACACCACCCCAGAGACCACCCCATGAGATAAAGCAAATAGTGATCACCCCATGAGATAAAGTAAATAGTGCTAGGGACCTTGAATTAATTATTTTTTTTTTAAATTGAATATGTTGGATTTGTTTTTTCAAGGACAGGATGGAAAGGAGATTTCAGAATAAGCAACTATAGGTCATACCATGTAATAATTATATATAATTTTATAGAAACAAAAAGATAATATGTTGGATCACTTCTAAATATATTGTCTATTTTTTTTTTTCATCATGCGAGATTTTATTTCTTAAAATGGCCTTGGGCTACTTAATTTTTTTTTCAGAATACTGCCTGGATGCAACTATAATGAAAAATAATAATTAATTTTTTTATTGATCTTAATGAAAAAAAATATAGCATTTTATTGGTCTGGGGACAAAATCATTAACTATAATGTGACTTAAACACCAAAGTTTCAGGATTAAATTTTAAATTTATGGTTTACCAAATCCTTAACTTTGTACAAAAACGTCTAAATTTATAAATAAAACATTTATTAGTCCCAAACACCTTGTACATAACCACTTAAATTTGAATTTAGGGCTTACAAAACACTAATTTTGGACATAAACTTTTAAATTTGAATTTATTACTCACTGACCCTAACTTTGCAAATAAACCACAAAAATTGAGTTTATTACTCACCAAAAATTATCATTACAAATAAACCCTTAAATTTGAATTTATTATTCACCAATTTCTAAGTTCGCATATAAACTCTTAAATTTGAGTTTATTTCTCACCGACCTATAACTTTGGTGATAAATCTATAAATTTCAGTTTATTTCTCCAAATTAGGGCTTAATTTGCAAAATTAATAGATGATGAGTAATAAATTCAAATTCAAGGTTTTTTATTTTTTTATTTTTTTGAAAATTTAGGTGATGTACCAAAGAACTCTTGGCTTAGCGGTACCACTACTTTGCATCGGACGACATTTAATTTAAATTAAAAACTTATTTCTAAGTTAATATTTTTATATGATATATTATATATCAATACTAAATATTAAATATTTTATTCATATATTATATTATATAATAAAATATAATAATATTTATTAATATTTAAATTATATATTAATATATTAATATTAAATTTCAAGCTTTCAATCTGAGCTCAATCGAGCTAAGCTCGAAATTAATTTAGAGCTTGAAATTGAAGCCCGAGCTCGGCTGGAAAGCTCGAAATTCCGTGATGTTTGGAGATATTCAACACATTGAGCTTGTTTTGTGATAGAATCCTCCTCTACGTAGGGTGAGGGCACAGTGCATACATTGAGCTTGCTTTGCGCATAGCATGTTGAGCTTGCTTCTTGCAACTGTGCCAGTCCTTTGAATCCTTCGTGGGGTCGCTTGTCGGCTAATTAAAAAAAAAAACAAATAAATAAAATTAGGGGATGGTAAGCAATACAATAAAATTATGATTTTAACCCAAAGTTAGTGGTTTGTGAGTCATAAATTTAAATTTAAGTGTTCGTAAACAAGGTTAGAACTTTGTGAGATTTAAGTAGGTTATAATAGCAAATAGCCCTTCACATTGCTCAAGATTTAAAAACAGTTAAATCCTGAGTAATGTGATGGTTTTACTAGTATATATTAATTCAATAAATGATGACTCAATTTTAGCAAACCTGAAATCAATGTTAACAAATCAACCTTAAATAAGTTTGAGCAAACCACAAAACATAAATTTTAAATGCAATAGAAAAATTAAAAAACTAAAAAAGGTCCTATGATTTTCACCCGTTTTGTCTAATCACAAACCTACTAAATCCCTCTCATATCTTCTTTAGACACTTATCATTGCCGGGTCCATTTTTTAGTAGGACACTTAACTATGGCCGTAGCTTTTTGATCATCAAACTTTGATTTATATAAAAAAGATCACTTAACTACAATTTGTGTTCATAGGGCAGTCATCCAAGGGATTCTGGTGCCCCCTTTGCTGACATGGCCGCCGGAGAAGCCACGTGGACTGATCCAGTCAACATCCTCTTCATAAAAAAAACCCTAATCTTTCCCCCGCTGACCAGAGCTGAATGCAAAAATAAAAAATCAAAGAAAAAATCCTCATATTCAGAAGCTAAAGACGAGATAGATGCATCACTATGCTTCAGTCCAAGTGTTTGATAATTAGTATTGAACCTCATCATCATCCGATGACCTTTCAAAAAAAAAAAAAGAAAAAAACGAAACAAAACAATGGCATGGGAGAGATGCGTGCTCAGTGGTGGCGGTTGATAATTTGTTCGATTCGTGCCAGCAAGCATCCTCATGATCAAATTAGAAGAGGGAGCTCTTTTATCTTCATCGCATCACTCGCCCAATGAATGAAAACCCAAATCAAAAAAAGAGAGACGAGATCCAAAACCCTTACCCTAATACTAATTAAAGTGGGGGAGATCGCTCAGTTCAGCGGGTTGATCGACATGCAAAGCTCTTTCTTCAAAAGAGAGAGACCGGAATCCCTTGTAGAGATTAGGGGAGATCCCTCAGTTCAGCGGGGGAAAAGATTAGGGTTTTTTTATGAAGAGGATGTTGACTGGATCGGTCCACGTGGTTTCTCCGGCGGCCACGTCAGCAAAAGGGCACCGGAATCCCTTGAATGACTGCCATGTGAGCACAAATTGTAGTTAAGTGACCTTTTTGATACAAATCAAAGTTCGGCGATCAAAAAGAAATACGACCATAATTAAGTGTCCTACTAAAAAATGGACCCTATCATTGCCCTTGTGATATGTGCCCCATCAATCTACCACTCTCCATCAATTGTGTAATAGCGATCCAGTTATGAATAATAAAATTTATAAAAGAAACCCCTTATTAAGTCAGAATAATTTTATACGTTTTAGGGGTTAATTTTATTTAAAGAAGGGGTTATATGCAAAATGGTCTTGTGTAAGGACTTGCATGGAATGCAAGTCTTATTAGAGGGACCTTAGTGCAAAAGTTATTCATTACATGCATAAGTTAGAGAGAGGATATAGCTAATGTAACACCCGAAATTTTCTCAACAAAATTATCGTGTGACTTTGAGTATTTTAAGGAGGTTTATTAATTATTAAATGAATGGTTAAATTAATGAAACCTCAAGTGAGAATGAAATTAGCCTTGTATATACTAGGACTATAGGATGGAGGAAATGGGCAGGGCCATATTCCCTCTTCATTTTTCTCCATGAACGAAATCATTATAAGAGGGTTAATGGTGGTTAGTGAGATTAAATATGGTTAGAAAAATAGGGTTAATAATACAACATTAATTATTGAGGCTCAAATGAGACGAAATTCGTAATTGTGCCCACCGACCGATGTAGAGTGGGGGCAGTGGGGGCAGCTGCCCCCACTCAATTTTAAAAAATCATTGATATTATATATTTTTTTTAACTTTTTCAATTTGCCCACACAAAAATTAGGAAATATAATTTATATAAAAATAATTAAAACATTATCTAAGGACTTATATGAAGAAATTTATTTTAATGAAATAATATTTAAATTTTTTTGACTTTTTCAATTTGCCCCACAAAAACAAGGAAATGAAATCTATACAAAAGTAATTAAAACATTATCTAAGAACTTATATGAAGAAATTGATTTTAAAAAGTTTAATTCCCTTACCTTTCTCCTTTCTCATTTTCTAACCCTGAGACCCGCTGGCTGCGAGTGCTGAGTTCCTCCTCTTTTCAAATTCTCAATTTCTCTGGCTCTCAAGTATGTATTTTTCTAAAATTTTTCATGTTTTCTTTGCATTAGTTCTCTGAATGTATGTTTTCTAGTTTCTTCCCATCATTTGCTGGTTATATGATGAAAGCTTACTAGAATATTTTGGTTTTTCATGTTTTTCCACCTATATAGGTTTTCTTTCTTTAGGTATATAATTTATTTCAACTAAATTAAATTATTTGTTGGAATTAGATATGGACAAATATCTTATCAAACAATTTTGGAGGAACCATCTAGTGTCAATACTAGTGATGCTCAACCTTATGCAAAGAAAGATCGTGTTGAATTAAATATAGATGATCTTCCTTCAGATCCCGGATTACGAAAAAAAATTTTGAATTATCACCCTATGAGAGAGATAATGTTCGAAGGGCTTATTTACAAAAAGGTCCATGTCAACCTTACACGCATAATTTTCCACAAAAGAAAATTGGTAATGCACTACGTCGTTTTAATCCCTCATGGTTCAAAGATTATGGTAATTGGTTGGAATATAGTATAGAGAAGGATCACGACATTTTGCCTGTGTTGTTATCTTTATAGACCTGATGTTGGAGAACAAGAAAGTGGTGATTCTTTTGTGTTGGAAGGGTTCACAAATTGGAAAAAGAAAGAAAGGTTTGATATTCATGTTGGAGGTCCTAATAGTGCTCTCAACCAAGCATGGAAAAGATGCCAAGATTTGCTAAATCAAAAGCAACATATCCAATTTGCCTTTGCAAAGCAATCCGATCAAGCACAGGAAAATTATAGAGTTCGCTTAACTGCGACACTTGATTGTATTCGGTTTCTCTTATGTCAAGGTTTGGCGTTTCGTGGTAGTGATGAAACTGAGAGTTCTCATAATCAAGGAAATTTTCTTGAACTTCTTAGATTTCTTGCCAATCACAATGAAACTATCAAAAGTGTTGTCTTGGAAAATGGACCTGGAAATTCAAAATTGATAGCACAAGATATTCAAAAAGATATTGTTCACGCTGCTGCAATTGAAACTACCAATGTTATCATGAAGGATCTTGGTGATGGATTTTTTTTCCATTTTACTTGACGAATCTCGTGATGTTTCAGTCAAAAAACAAGCAGCTATTGCTTTGCACTATGTGGATTCCAAGGGGCATGTAATTGAATATTTTCTTGGTTAAGTCCATGTCAGTGACATGACCACTCTATCCCTTAAAGCAGCTATTGAGGCAGTGTTCTCTAAGCATAATTTAAGTATGCCAAAGATACGTGGGCAAGGCTATGATGGAGCAAGCAACATGCAAGGAGAATTTAATGGTCTTAAAGCTTTAATAATGAAAGTGAATGCATCTGCTTATTATGTTCATTGTTTTGCTCATCAACTTCAATTGGCACTTGTAGCTGTGGCAAAGAACCATGTTCAAATTGCATTGTTCTTTAATACTGTCACGAGTGTAGTGAATATTGTTGGTGCTTCATGTAAACGCAGAGATGCTCTTCGAGAGAAACAATTTAATAAGATTGTGAAGGCATTAAGAGTTGGTGAAATTTCTACGGGAAGAGGTTTACATCAAGAAACAAGTCTTCAACGAGCCGGTGATACATGATGGGGTTCGCACTATGGGTCTTTGATTAATTTAATCATTATGTTTGGTTCCATTATAGATGTGCTTGAAATTGTTGTGGAGGATGGTATTAGCTTGGAGCAAAAAGGTGAAGCTTATGCCTTACTAGATTTGGTGCAATCTTTTGACTTTATTTTCAATTTGCATTTAATGAAAAATGTTTTGGGGATTATAAATGAATTGTCGACGGCGCTACAAAAAAGAGATCAAGATATTGTGAATGCAATAGCTTTAGTTAAAGTAACTAAGCAACAACTACAAATAATGAGAGATGATGGATGAAAATCTTTATATGATAAGGTCTCTTCATTTTGTGAAAGGAATAATATTGTTGTACCAAATATGGATGATATATTTGTAACTCGAGGAAGGCCACGACGCAACACCCATAAAGTGAAAAATTTGCATCATTATCAAGTTGAGTTATTTTACACTGTTGTTGATATGCAACTTCAAGAACTCGACAATCGATTCAATGAGTTGAATATAGAGTTCTTTGTATGGCTTCTTTAAGTCCATGTGATTCTTTTACAGCTTTTGATAAGGGAAAACTAATTCGCGTTGCTCAATTTTATCCATCTGAGTTTTCTGAGATAGAACTCCATGCTCTTGACAATCAACTTGAGACTTGCATTATCTATTTAAGATCTCATGATGAGTTTAAAAGCCTAAAAGGTATCAATGACCTTTCTATAAAACTTGTTGAGACAAAGAAGCACATTGTGTATCCGTTGGTGTACTTACTTGTGAAGTTAGCTTTGATATTGCCTGTTTCAACTGCATTAGTTGAAAGAGTTTTTTCTGCCATGAAGATTGTAAAAAATTGCTTGTGCAACCGAATGGGCGATTCTTGGATGAATGATTATTTGATTACTTATATAGAAAAATATATTTTGTAGTATTGATAATGAAAAAATCCTGCATCGTTTTCAAACTATGAAAACCCGCAGAGAGCAATTGTAATATATTTTTTTTTTGGTAAATAAACAGAGCTTACAAAGCTAAAACTTTAAATAGAGTTTCTAAATTCTTGAACAAAATCAGACACTCTTGTTGGTATGTCTTCAAAGTTGTCAAAAAACCAGCTTTCATTTGTATTCTTAGCTAACTTAGATAGCTCATCTGCCCTTGGTTTTGCTTCCTTGGGATATTAATGATTTCCTAGTTCTGAAATTTTAGTTGCAGTCTCCTGCACTCTTCTACTGCTTCAGTGTATCCATCATTGTTCCCAGATCTTTTCTTTTGCAGCCTTCTCACAAGGTTGGAATGATCACAATGGATCCTTACTTGATGACTTCCAATTCCTTCTAGGTATATCAGCCCCTTCCTCAAAGCTTTTGCTTCAGCTTCAAATATTGATGTTACTTCTTCTATCTCAGCAGCTGCAACACAAAAATTACCACCGCTAGTAAAGAAAATAAATCCTAGATATGCCTTACCTTCTTCAGCTTGCCATGAAGCATATGAGAACAATAGATGCTCATGGGATCTTCTGTTCCATTCGACTTGTAAGTTGTTAGTTAGCTCTTCAATTGGTTGTTCTTTCAGATAGAACTCCTCAGCAACCATCATACATAGTTTTGCAACCTATTGAGGATTTCTTTCATTACAAGAAAATTGCTGATTAGAAACGGCATTTTCTGTTTCTAATCCGTTGCTAAATACAACGGATTCGATACAGAATCTTTCCGTTTCTAAATACCCCGTTTCTAATTTTTTAGCAAAGGAAGTGGTCCGTTTCTAATATTTGAAACGGATTAGAAATGGAATCAAATCCGTTTCTAAACGTTTCTAATATTAGAAACGGATATAAAGTTGTTTCAATTCCGTTTCTGTAGTTAGAAACGGATTTGCAACGAATAAATCGTTTCTAAATTTAGAAACGGATTTGAAACAAAAAATTTTTTGTAAAAAAAGTTTAAATCTATTTCTAATCCGTTTCTAATCTGTTTGTAAGTCACTAATACCAAAAAAAATTATAATAATTTATATATTGATAATTCAAACGAACTAACACCTGTTACAATAAATTTATAGAACTAATAATTATCACAACTGATAATATCATTAATTCATATATATAATTGTCACGCCCCGACCCCAAAAAGATCCCGGCCTCGGGCACGTGAGCAGACCGGCCGTACCAAAGCGGAGGCAAGCTCCGCTCGGGCACAAGGCCTAAGTGATCATAAAACAACCACACAAGTGCAGCGGAATAAGTTATAAATCAGATAACATAAATCAGAGTATAGTATCAGCGGAAGATAAGAGCCTAGGGTACCGGCACCCTAATAGTTCATACAAGTCTGATCCTATACGGATCCAAATAGGATGTCCTTACACATAAATAAAATGCCTAAGAGGTCGCCAACCTCGGCTACACCCTGCCCCGCGTACGATCCTGACAGCTCATGTCGTCTACTCCGCGAGATCTGAAAAGGGATGAGAAAAAATGTATGAGCTTTCGGAAAGAAAGCCCAATAAGCACCTCGCAAGGTGGGTGAGCAAGTCATGAACATCAAGAGATAAGCAAAAATAGCAAATCAAGAAACATGACTAAATAAGCACACGAGGCTACACCCCGCACAACCAACCATCTGGGAGTCCCAGAGGTAAGCAACGAAGAGGGCTCCTAATCTCAACTACGGCATCAAAGCCTGAAAGATCATCCAACAGAAGAACTCTCAAAGTATCCCCCGGTCAGTCATCAGCCTTAGCTGGGATCGTCCCGTGGTCGGGAATTCGGCAGCGCTACCCTTATACATGTCGACACGGCCAGTGTATCGTCCCACTGACAAGGTTGGACGGACAGAGTATCATCCCCCTGTCAGGGATGACAGAACGCAGGGTGTCCTCGGCCCTAGACGCTCCAAGTTGGAGCACCCACACTCCACTGATCTGGGCGGATGGTAATACGGGACACACATCCAACAGATGCCAACGACCAATAATAACGATGCACATAAATATGGAAACAATAATCCAATGAAGTCATAAGACAAACATGTGCATATCATCAAGCGATAATAGAGGAATATCAATTAGCAACTCATACTAGATCACAACATCAACAAGTAAGGGACATGATAAGCAATAGCACTTGCGTCTTGCAAACATAGTTATCAAAGAATGTCGAGTAATGCCAATAAAGCCCAAATTCCGGGTGGGAACTAGGCCAAGGCACTTACCTCCATTGAAGATCTATGCGGAGAATTAGGTCCTCACTAACGCTTGAAGCTTGGCTCTACGTCGATGTCTGGTGATCAAAACATGACTTCGTATAAGTATTTGCGCCATGTTGAACTTTAAGTAATTATTTGGACCATTTGCTTGGGCCTTCTGACCCATGGGTCCATGGGTATGGGACATTCCTATCATGTAGATGTATATATATATAGGCATATTGGCGCTAGTGATGAACATGTACACTTTGTATATCCCCTGATCTCATGCTCGTGACTCCCCATGCCAATTAATTGGTCATATGTGCATGCCTTTAAAGGCATCCATGATCCTATCACTAGTATGTTTTCCATGACTCTTATTACCATGACTTTATTCACTCATGCATGGTTTCAAGTATCCATTCACAGGTATGGTAGGTTGTTATACCCTATGCATCCTCTCTCTAGATTGCAAGCATACCTCTCTCTCTCTCTCAACTCCACCATGCAAACCTCTCTCTCTCTAAATACATGCATGCCTCTCTCTCTCTCTTCACTCCACCATGCAAACCTTCCTCTCTCTAAATACATGCATGCCTCTCTCTCTCTCTCTCTCTTCACTCCACCATGCAAACCTTCCTATCTCTAAATACATGCATGCCTCTCTCTCTCTTCACTCCACCATGCAAACCTTCCTCTCTCCAAATACATGCATGCCTCTCTCTCTCTCTCTCTTAACTCCACCATGCAAACCTTTCTCTCTCTAAATACATGCATACCTTTCTCTCTCTCTTAACTCCACCATGCAAACCTTCCTCTCTCTAAATACATGCATGCCTCTCTCTCCCTTCACTCCACCATGCAAACCTTCCTCTCTCTAGATACATGCATGCCTCTCTCTCTCTTCACTCCACCATGCAAACCTTCCTCTCTCTGCATACATGCATGCCTCTCTCTCTCTCTCTTAACTCCACCATGCAAACCTTTCTCTTTCTAAATACATGCATGCCTCTCTCTCTCTCTCTCTCTTTATCTCACCATCTAAGCCTCAACATGCTCACATAACTCATGACAAATCTCATTCATTAGCCCCAACACTAGATATGGAGTTCATGCATCATCACAGGGATAGGGAGCTCACCGGCTCAGCAGTGGCTTTATGACGTCGTTGAGGTGCCGTTTCGGTGCGCACCGCCGCGTCGGAGAGGTGGTAGCCCGGTTGGACGCTATTTCCGGTGACTGGTCGCATGATGAGCATCATTAGGGTGGTGAATAGTAGCATGTTAATGCATGAGGGGGGAAAAAAAGAGAGGAGAAGTGCTCACTGTCTTCCCGGCGAGGGTGCTCCACTTGCTCGTGGCCACTCTCAAACGCGGTGTCCTTCCTCTCCCCGGACAGTGGAGGTTGGGGTGTGTGAAAGAGGCACTCAAGGGTCCCTCTCTCTGGGTCTTTTCTTGCGTGTGAGAGGGCTGAAGGTCCCCCACCCCCCTGGTTCTTCTTAAAGCTCTGGAGAATGGGGTGGAGGCCCGAGGTGGTCACCTCCACCGCCGGTCGCGCCTTAATGGCGGCGAGGGGCGGGGAGGAGGGAGGGCACTGCTCGCCCCCACAATGCGCAAACGGTAGAAACCGCTTCGCCCAGGTCGCCATGTCCCTTCTTCAAAACCGGGTATCCAAATGGAGGCTCCGCCAAGCCAGCGTGCGGCGCCTCTTCCCCAGTGGCGTTTAGAGGTAACAGCACGTGCTCGTTTTCTTTTTTTTTTTGATAGCTGGCCGGGCGTGTGTCCAAGACGAGGTGGGGCGCGTTTTAGTGGGGGTTTTGCATGGGTTGTAAGTTTTCTCTTTGTAAAGGCCCCCTCTACTTTGTTGAAATTACATGCATTACTTGCATGTGAGGGGGGATGCACCTTTGCACTAAAGACCTCCTCTTTTCACTAATTCCATTCTAGGTTCCTCCTTCCTCACAACTTGTGAGAGGAATTTCTTACATCTAACTCCCTTATTTTATTAGTAATTCATTCTAGTCAAAGGAGTTAATTAATAAGCATAATTAGCGGGACTTAAATATTCATTAATTCATAAAAGGCACGGCCTTTACAATCCTCCCCCCTTTTATGAATTTCGTCCCCGAAATTGTCCCACCTACATCATTCATTAACAAATAGTTCGGGATAACATCCCTTCATATCTTCTTCTTGTTCCCAAGTGGCTTCTCGCCCGGAGTGATTGCTCCATCTTACCTTGATAAAAGGAATCACTTTCGGTTCCTCAATCGACGCCTCCTCACGCACCCAATATCTCCACAGTCTCTCCTCATAAGACATGTCCTCATGAATCTCCACCGGGACATGTTGAATCACGCGTCTTGAGGGGGTCGGGACATACTTTTCAACATCGAGATGTGGAATACATTATGGACTTGGGCCAAGTCCGAGGTAGAGCCAATCAGAGGCAACGGATCCGACCCTCTCCGTAATTTCGGAAGGGGTCCAATGTAAGCGCGGATCGAAGCTTCCCGCGCTTCCCAAATCGCATAACTCCCTTCATTGGAGACACTTTCGTGAGCACTCCATCAGCCCACCGAAATTCCACATGAGAGCGTTTGGTCGGTAGTAACTCTTTTGGCGACTCACAGCGATTCTCAACCTCTCCCGAATCATTCAACTTGCTCCTCCGATGCAGCCGGATAAACTCACGGCCTCTCGAAGCTTTGGCTCGCCTACCTCCCCAATGGTCGGTGTTCGGCACTTCCTTCCATACAATGCTTCGTACGGTGCCATCTGAATACTCGCCTGATAACTATTGTTGTAGGCGAACTCTGCCAACTTGTCCCATGCCTCCTTGAATTCCAAGGCGCATGCCCTCAACATGTCCTCCATGATCTGGATGGTTCTCTCTGATTGCCCATCCGTCTGAGGATGAAATGCCGTACTAAGTGCCAGACGAGTGCCCAGGGCCTCATGTAGACTCTCCCAGAATCTCGAAACAAACCGGGTGTCCCGATCTGAGGTGATAGACACCGGTACTGTAACACCCCGATTTTTCCTGTGAATAGTTTTAAATAATAAATAAATGTCGGGGTTAAGGAATATCGTGATGGGATCTGGAGTTAGAGTATTTGATGAATTCGTTTAGCTAATAAATAATTCCTGATTATTATCTTGGATAAATTCTAAAACAAAGTGAATAATTAAAAATGAGAACAATTAACTTAGGTATGTGACGATGTAATCAACTAATGGGAGCTAGGTTTTTAAATTAATGAAGGTTACTACTTTGGATATCAACCAAGGTGTGACATGTTGATTTATGAAAAGGGATTAATATAGGCATGTGACAAGTAACCAATTAATTAAAGAAATGAAGTTCAAACATGGGGGCTGGCTGGTCATTAGACATGAGAGGAGAGGCTGGGGATTAGAAAACTTAACAAGGTGTGCTGGTGGTCATTCTCCAGTGAAACAGAGGAGGAAATGGAGTCGTATTTCTCCGGAATGTGAGGAGAGGAATTTGGTAAAAAGGAGGGAAGCTAGCTTCAGCCGTAGGAAGCTCGAGCGAGCCGCTGTCGACATGCATGCTAAGGAGAATGCGGGGCTGCACAAAGCGCTTCCTGGCCAGATGCTCGTGCGCGTCAAAAGGGAAAAAGAAGAAGCAAAGGGGAGCACCGGCCGGACTGCGATCGTGGCCTTGCTTCCTTGTTTCCGGCCCCCGCGGGTTCTGCAGCCTTCTCCTGGCACCCCGGTGGCGTTAGAAGGGAGTGTGATCCAGCGCTCCTCCCCGTCTCGGCCAGCTCCTCGCATTCTCCAAGAGTACTTACGGGCCACCGTCATGGCTTCCGAGGAGCTCGAGCATCGTGTCCACCAATTAGAGATGTTGTCGTTATCTTTGTATACGTTGTTGTTGTTTGTTGTTGAGATGATCTTTGTTGTTCTTGTTCTTTGTTATTCTTTGTTGTAGTTATTGATATTCTTGACGATGTGATCATGGTTGTATGTTTGTTTTCACTTGGAATTAAGAGATCGAAGAGGAGAGATGTTCTTTGAATTTACTTATGCCTACTAGGTGTTCTTTAGAAGTTAATTATCTGTGTTTAATTAGATGCGAGTTTTGTTGTAATGAATGATTGTAAAGAAGCTGGAATCTGCAATCTAAGGAAGGGAGAAATGTTGTAGTTTATATTCATGCATATGAAGTGTTTGAAGAAATGTCTATTAGAGTTTTGAGCTCCCTAGTAGCTTGTTTTGGAGTTGAAGTTAGTGCTTGATGCTGAGGCTGCAGTTGTTTATGGTGTAGCTGCTGTTCTTCTTGTTACTTTAAGCTTGTATTGGTTGCTGATTTGAGCTATTGTAGTATCTTTGAATTTGGGAGCCTGGACCTTTAAATGGAAAGGGGTATACAGTTGGTATAGCTGTCAACATAGGCTTTAAATTGATTAATGGCTATTGGAGAAATTAAATTAGTGCTTACTGTATTCTTCTGAAGTGCTGTAAGGCACTGAGAGGAGATTTTGAGAAAATGTTTAATAGAGACTTGTGTGAGAGATTGCTCGAGATGAGGTTCTGTGTGGTGTTTGCTGTCATCACTCGTGCTGTTGTTATGTGTTATAGCTTTGTAGTCAATTGGGAATACGAAAACAAGAAGGAAAGGTGCTTTGTGTGCTGATTATGCCCGGTAGGTGTGTTGAATTGTCCATGTGTGAGTTGTTGGGAAGGCTTGGTATTACTGAAATGATTTAGAGGGTCAGAATGATCAAGTCATTTGGTTGTAGTGTGCTTGTTGATCAACCGAACTGGTTATAGTTGTTTGGCAATAGCTATTGATGGGCTAAGCATACCCAAGTTAGTAATCACTTGTAGGCTTCAGGCAAGGAAGATTTAGGCCCATGGACCTTAGAAAGGAATTAACCATTATGAGTTCATAAACTATGAAGTAGTAATTAATTAGTTACAAAATGTGAAGAAAATATTAATATGGTTGCTAGTAAATCATCTAAGCAATAATAAGTGGACTTTATGGATAATTGATCATTAGTGTTAGGGGCCTTAAAAGTAAGGTTTTTAGTTATGGGCCTTGAGCCCGGTAAAAGAAACGGGCCTATGAATGATTGGATATAAATGTGTAGTGTAATGCATAGAGTACTACCTATGCTTTCTTGACATTTGAGATTTATGATTAATCCATGTTAGGATTCCTAGGTATGGATTCCCTGCCTTGTCATGTTGTGATATGCTTGAGTACTGGGCCTTCGTCTTACTAGACTTGGGCCCATGATTGAGTAAAGATGTTGAGTAGAAATGGGTGTTCCAATAAATTAGTATTTATTAGATATGATTGTTTGTACTAGGTAAAGGAAAGAACAAGTCGGGGACTCCAGGAAGTTCTAGACAGACTTGGATTACTTAGGACTACAGGTGAGTGGACCTACTGGACATTCTCGTGTTTGATCGGGATTAATCGTGTTTTCAGTTTATATTCTTTGGATATGATTTTATTCCGGGTTTGAGAATGATTCTGACCGGCTATGGTTTATTCCTGGTTTCGAGAATGCTTTCGATTATTTACAGCTATTGTAGATTGATGTTTTCTGCATATGACCAGCTGTAGATCATTGAGATAGACATGAGATAGTTATAGGACGTGAGCAACGATCTTTGCTTTCTGTTAGACGATCCTTGCAAGGCAGATGCGGCTCCGTGGAGCTGAGACCAACGTGATACTGAGTAGGGGAAAGGTTTTCTTGCTTTCAAGGAATTTCTTTTCCTTTATTGAAAACCTTTGTTTTCAAAATGAATTTATCTTAAAACCCTTTCCCAACTCTTCTTGAGTGTTTCGGTACCACTGTGAAGACCCTGCATCGGGAAACCTCACGGCCAGATACGTTCTTAGATCGGGGATACCTCGCCGGCTATTTATTGGAGATCTTGCAAGTTGATCCTACAAAGTTGCATTCTTATCGATAGACGCTCACATATCTAGACAACTCATGAGACACAGACAAGCATGTTTTCGACTGATGACTTTTCGGGTTTTTTTTTTTCTCGGACATTGCATTAGATAACTATCCTGATTAGGAGGTTAATGCATAGACGTCCATGCTTTACTGTATTTTCCGCATGTACATGAGTAGAGATTACCTTCCATATACAAGATTATATTTTCAGATGCACAGGTCTCATTGGACCTGACAGTAGGGGTCACATATCACTGAGCTCTGTAGCTCAGTCCCTCTTTCTTACTCACCTTGTGCAGTAGCGTAATCAAGTTCGAAAGTACGTGCTGTGACACGCGGTGAGATGGGAGAACTTTAGTTGGCTCTGGCGTCCCACCGCTATTTTCCTTTCCGTTGTGTACTCTCGTAGATTATATGTTTATTTTATAGTTGACTTTTGGAGACTAGACCTGACGGTAGTCCGAGTGGAGATCAGATATCGGATGTGTCTCTTCCGCTTGGAAGAGTTTCCAGATTTATTATGATTTATTATTACCGTCTCGGATCATTCCATGATTTTTAGATCGATTTGGCTGTACCTTTGGGCTCGAGTGGTACGCGACTGGCCTGCGGTGTACACGCGATGTCCCTATTTGGGATTAGGGTGTTACAGGTACCCCATGTAGTCGTACCACCTCATCGATATATAACCATGCCAGTTGCTCCAATGTAGCGCCTACCTTCAGAGGTATGAAATGTCTTTGATTTAGTCGGTCGATCTACTACCACCCATACGGACTCATGCCCCTCTCGAAAATGCAGGTAGTCCACCACAAAAATCCATATTGATGTGCTCCCATTTCCATACACGCAATGGGTAAGGGCTGAAGCTTCCCTGCGCTTCTTATGTTCTCGCTTTCACCCACCGACACGCCGACATTAATCGGGCGACAAATCTTGCGATTTGCTTCTTCATGCCGTTCCACCAATAGTGACCCTTCAGATCCCGGTACATCTTGGTCCCCCCAGGGTGGATCACGTAACTCGAGTAGTGAGCTTCTTCCAGAATATCCCCCTTCAACTTAGGGACATTGGGTACACACACCCGATCACCAAACTTAAGCGTGCCCTCTTTGTCGATACGAAATTGTGTCGACTCACCCTTCTTAACCTGATCCCAAATCTCCCGTAGCCTCCTGTCTTGCAACTGTGCCTTCCGAATCCTCTCCAACAGGGTCGGTCGGATGCAAAGACTAGCCATACTCACCTCCATATTTGGCAAAACCACCTCCAGCTCCATTCTCCTCATGTCCTCCAACAAGGGCCTCTGAGATGTTAATAGTGCGGCAACTCCATGACTGGACTTCCTACTCAAGGCATCAGCCACCGCGTTGGCCTTCCCCGGGTGGTACTGCACGTTCAGCTCATAGTCTTTAATTAGCTCCAACCACCGCCGCTGTCTCATGTTCAGCTCCTTCTGCGTGAAAATGTACTTGAGGCTCTTGTGGTCGGTTGTCACAAGGCACACCATAGAGGAAATGTCGCTAGATCTTGAATGCAAACACGATCGCTGCAAGCTCTAGATCGTGTGTGGGGTAGTTCTCCTCATACGGCTTCAAATTGCCTTGGAAGCATAAGCAATAACCCTCCCATCTTACATCAAAACACACCCCTGTGCCTATCTTGCAAAGGCGTCACTATACAACAGATAACCCTTTCCGCTTTGCTAGAAGGCAAGGACTGGCGTGGACACCAACCTGTGCTTCAGCTCCAAGAAGCTCTGCTCACAAGCTTCTGTCCACACAAACTTCGCCCCCTTCCTGGTCAGTCTCATCATGGGAGCTGCCAAGCGGGAGAAACCCTCCACAAATCTTTGATAGTACCCAGCCAGGCCCAAAAAGCTGCGAATCTCCCTGACTGTGGTCGGTCTCCTCCAATCCATAACCGCCTCGATCTTATTGGGGTCAACCGACACTCCAGCACCGCTAATAACATGCCCCAAGAAGGCCACACTATCCAGCCAGAACTCACACTTGGAGAACTTCGCATACAGCTGATGCTGCCTCAAAGTCTCCAACACCACCCTCAAGTGCTCCACATGTGCCTGGTGACTCCGAGAATAGATCAGAATGTCGTCAATAAAGACAACTACGAACCGGTCTAAATATCTCCGAAATACTCGGTTCATCAGATCCATGAACACTGCTGGGGCATTGGTGAGCCCAAACGGCATTACCAAGAACTCATAGTGCCCATATCTAGTTCGAAAGGCACTCTTCGGGACGTCCTCCCCTCTGATCCGCACCTGGTGGTACCCGGATCTCAAATCAATCTTTGAGAATACTTGTGCCCCCTGGAGTTGATCCATAAGATCATCAATCCTCTAAGAATGGGTATTTATTCTTGGACCGCCACCTTGTTCGGGCCTTCTATAATCGATGCACAGCCTCAAGGACCCATCCTTCTTCTTGACAAACAGCACTGGGGCTCCCCAGGGTGACATACTAGGCCGAATAAAACCCTTCTCCAACAGTTCCTCCAACTGTTTCTTTAGTTCCTTCAGTTCTGCGGGTGCCATACTGTACGGGGCCCTAGACACGGGAGCCGTACCAGGAATTAACTCGATGGAGAATTCCATCTCTCTTTCTTGGGGTACGCCGGGTAAATCATCAGGGAATACATCGGGGTACTCGCTAACTACTGGAACATCTGCAATGGCGGGACTACCCCTCTGCTGAACCTCGAAAATTGAAGCCAGATACCCTACACATCCTTCATCAAGAAGCCTCCGCGCCTGAACGGCGGAAATTTCCCTCACAACCGAGCAATCCCTGCTGCCGTGGAAGGTGAATTCTTGATCGTAGGGCATCCTGAAATGCACTCTCTTCTTGCGGCAATCCACTATCGCATACACAGAAGAAAGCCAATCCATCCCTGTGGATAACGCCATAGTCTTTCGGATCCATCACATGTAAATTAGCCGGTAGCTCCCGCCCTCAATCGCCACGCATACATGATGGTGCCATCTTGTTCACCAATCGGGCCGCCCCCACCGGGTGTCTACACTCGATTGGTACGGTGAGTGTCTCCACCGGTAGCGAGTGTCTCCGTGCAAATAGTGTGGAAATGACCGAATGTGTGGCACCCGGATCAAACAAAGTGCAGGCATAAAATGAACTAATCATGATAGTATCTCAAGGGACGACATTTGGGGATGCCCGCGCTTCTTGATTGGTGAGATGATAGACCCGCCCATGGGTCAGTGGCTTTTGTTGTGTCGGCGGCTGGCTAGAGGAAGGCGGCTGCATTGCCTTCCCCTTCTTATCTCCTCCCTGTGGCCTCTGTCCCTGCGTGCCGGACTGCCTTGAGGCCCCTGGTGACCTCTGTGAGTTCTGTGCCCCTCCTTCTGCCCTCTGTCCAGACTGAGCCTGTGGGCACTGTGCCCTCCTGTGCTCGAGGCTGCCACAACTGAAGCAACCCCCGGTGATACTCGGACACTGAGTCTTCTTGTGGGGCCCCCCACAATTGTAGTACTTGATCGGTTGGGATGCACTGCCAGAAGAGCCTCTACCTCCAGAGG
Organism: Dioscorea zingiberensis; assembly: GCA_026586065.1. NCBI lineage: Eukaryota > Viridiplantae > Streptophyta > Magnoliopsida > Dioscoreales > Dioscoreaceae > Dioscorea > Dioscorea zingiberensis. Next base: position 35,616,221 of record CM048820.1, on the reverse strand, counting down.
CAACTGATGATCCGGAGGATCTACTGTACGGTCGTGATCGATACTCAGACCTCGATCGCCCTGTACTCTTGCCGGATGAATGGTTGTTGCTTGTTCCCTGGCTCTTGTCCTTCTTCTTCTCCTTCTGTGGCGGCCCCTGTGGATCCCCCTGACTGGAAGCATCAATATACTTGGCCCTGGCCACTGCCTCAGAGTAACTGGTGCACATAAATCCAGACACGATCTTTTTAAGTGACGGCCGTAGGCCCCACACAAATCTTCGCACTCGACGCTTCTGGCCTCGATTAAGCACCATGTCGGGAACAAAACGAAAGCAGGCTGGTCGAACTCTCGCTTCATATTGCTCCACCGTCATCCCACCCCTCGACGGCCGAGATGAGTAAATTCTTTGCCTTCATCCGTACCAAACGCCCACGAGAAAAGTACTTTGCATAGAAGGACGTTTTGAACTCCTCCCATGTCTTAAAGGTTCCCTCCTTCCTCGCTCCAGACACTCTCCGAGGTACCATCCCTCTCATAGGCCACTGTAGTAGGTTGGCAGCGGTTCTAACCATTTCGGCCTCATCTGTCTGGACATAGTCGAAGGCCTTCTCCAGTTCCCTGATCCAAAGCTCTGCCGCCTCGTGGTCAGCAGCCCCTTTGAATGGTTGGGGCGACGGTCTCCTGATTTCTCCAAGCAAACTCCTACAGGTGGCGGGTGCGGTGGTGTAGTAGGAGGGGTGGCATCTGTTGTTGCCTCTGTTCTCACGATGAGGTGTGCATCTCCCTCATCAACTCAAGCATGGTGATGGGGGGTACCTCCCCCTGTCCGGCTCCGCTTGGGGCCCTCAAGGACGCTAGGTTGAGCGGTGTCGCTTCCTCGCCAACCTCCATCTCCTCAGGAGGTGGGAGCACCTCCTCAGCTGGAGGCGGGGGTATCTCGACTCGGCGGGGTCGCCCCCGTCCCCATCGTCCTCTACCTCTCATCATGTTATCTGTGTACATTCGAAAAATTAAGTTTCAAAAGAGATAGACATGTATCAAAAGTCAATACATCATATTAAGTAAAATAAGGTTCGCATATATAAATAGTTCATACAACACACAGGGTTTATATGACTACGAGTACCCCCAAAATAAGTGCTGTCATCAACACTATACTACCAGCACATCCTAAGCTAATACTAATGCGACTGCGGGCTATAAGTTGCTTGTGACTCATCGTCCCCTGCGGATAACCATCCCCCCTGTCCCGGTGGCGGGCTACGCAAACCGGAGTCAAACATATCGGGGTCGTATCTGTGTTCCTCCCAGGTGTGTCCATAGCCCCTCTAGTGGGGGCATCTCCCGACCATACACTGAGCCCAACTATGGGGTCCCCAGCATTGAGGGCACCTCCCTCCATGGCCCGGTTCCCGCAGTGGAGCTCGTTCCCTGATGCCACCAACCACGAGGAGCTCTGCGATACTCGCCGCCGCATGGTCCGTCGGGGCCTCTGCATCTCGGTCTCCCTCTAATCCCGTGATCTAATCCCCAACTCGCGCTCAATGCGTCCGAGGCGCTGGTGGATCTCCCCTAGGGACCTCATGATCTCTAGCCCTCCTGCTCTATGGTCAGCCCAAATGCGCCCACTCTAGTGCCGGTATCGGTCGACTCTCCGGTCCTGGCGGGACGACGTCCCTTGGAGCTCTTTCACCCTCCTCCTCTGAGGGTGTCTCAAGGCACGTGAACGCGGCGCTTGGTACACAATCATCAGATATCCATTGAGATAATAACTTGTCGCTTTATTATCGCAAGGACCAAAATCAAGGCGATATGAAACCAAAATAATGCATCCATTACTTCAAGAGTAATTTTCATAATACATAGTGTTCATACGACCATTGTTCTAGATGACGGATATCCTTACAATGTCTTGATTCCATCTAGCCCCTCAAGCGCCATCTTGAATAAACTATTCCTCTTGGTCTTCCTCCGAGGGTGAGTACGGCTCCTCCCAATCGTCCTCAGAGGATACGTATAGTTCCTCCTGACTTTCTAGAGATTCATCAGAGCTTGTCGACCCCTTCCTTCCTTCTAGTCCCAAAGTGTCCTTTGGGTGATGCCCACTCTCGCAGCTAGGGCACTCACAGGGTGAGTCACTGCTGCACTCAGTTCTCCGGTGTCCGAAATCTCCACGACGAAGGCACCACACAGCCCTACACAGGTTCAGGTCATGAAGTCCTCCACAGAAGTGGCATTTGATCTTTCCGTTCACCACGGGTATCAATGTTACCGCCTGGAGATGGTAGACGGGAGCAAAGGGACCACGTATACGGGCTCTCGCCTTCATTGGCCGAGGCAACCTTAGTTGCTATCCTTCTTTATTCGGGCCTCCCATAGCGCATCGTTCCAATTAACCCTTCGCATAAACAGTCTCACCCTATGGTTTTCTCCCAGGGCGCGGTCAGAAAGAAAGTTCGCGAGCTTGTAAGTGTCCTTCACTTCGTCAAAAATTTCCTTCTCGTTCTTCGAACCCGACATGATCAGGTGTCAAGCCAAAGCATAGTCAGTTCCTTATGTAAAATACCTAGTCTACCCAACCAACTCTCAGTCAATCCTAATTGACTAATGTTACTAGGGCATCTAGGGTGTCGTTTGTCAACTATGGCGGCGTTAACCTTCTATGATACCACTTTAATCACACGCCCGACCCCAAAAGATCCCTACCGCATCGGAAGCGCATTCGCCGTACGTGCAAAGCGGAGGTAAGCTCCGGCCGTGCACAAGGCCTAAGTGATCATAAAACAACCACACAAGTGCAGCGGAATAAGTTATAAATCAGATAACATAAATCAGAGTATAGTATCAGCGGAAGATAAGAGCCTAGGGTACCTGCACCCTAATAGTTCATACAAGTTTGATCCTATACGGATCCAAATAGGATGTCCTCACACATAAATAAAATGCCTAAGAGGTCGCCAACCTCGGCTACACCCTGCCCCGCGTACGATCCTGGCAGCTCATGTCGTCTACTCCGCGGGATCTGAAAAGGGATGAGAACAAATGTATGAGCTTTCGGAAAGAAAGCCCCAGTAGCACCCTCGCAAGGTGGGTGAGCAAGTCATGAACATCAAGATATAAGCAAAAATAGCAAATCAAGAAACATGACTAAATAAGCACATGGGGCTACACCCTCAAGACAACCAACCATCCGGGAGTCCTGTGAGGTAAGCAAACGTAAGAGGCTCCTAATCTCAACTACGGCATCAAAGCCCCAAAGATCATCCAAATGTAAGAACTCTCAAAGTATCCCCCGGTCGACCATCACCTTAGCCGGATCATCCCGTGATCGAATTCGGCACAGCTACCCTTATACATGTCGACATCGCCGATTGTATGCGTCCCCAATCGACAAGGTTGGGCCGGACATAGTATCATCCCCCTCGCCGTGGATGATGTAACGCAGGGTGTCCTCGGCCCTAGACGCCTCCAAGTTGGAGCACCCACACTCCATCGATCCGCGGATGGTAATACGGGACACACATCCAAATGATGCCAAACGACCAATAATAACAATGCACATAAATATGGAAACAATAATCCAATGAAGTCATAAGACAAACATGTGCATGTCATCGCGATAATAGAGGAATATCAATTAGCAACTCATACTAGATCACAACATCAACAAGTAAGGGACATGATAAGCAATAGCACTTGCGTGCAAACATGGTTATCAAAGAATATCAAGTAATGCCAATAAAGCCCAAATTCAAAGTGGAACTAGGCCAGTGCACTTACCTCCGTTGAAGATCTATGCGTGACAATTAGGTCCTCACTAACGGCTTGGCGCCCACGCCGATTCGTGATCAAAACATGACTCGTATAAGTATTTGCGCCATGTTGAACTTGCTAATTATTTGGACCATTTGCTTGGGCCTTCTGGCCCATGGGTCCATGGAGTATGGGACATTCCTATCATGTAGATGTATATATATATAGGCATATTGGCGCTAGTGATGAACATGTACACTTTGTATATCCCCTGATCTCATGCTCGTGACTCCCCATGCCAATTAATTGGTCATATGTGCGTGCCCCTTTAAAGGCATCCATGATCCTATCACTAGTATGTTTTCCATGACTCTTATTACCATGACTTTATTTACTCATGCATGGTTTCAAGTATCCATTCATAGGTATGGTAGGTTGTTATACCCTATGCATCCTCTCTCTAGATTGCAAGCATACCTCTCTCTCTCTCTCTCAACTCCACCATGCAAACCTCTCTCTCTCTAAATACATGCATGCCTCTCTCTCTCTCTCTCTTCACTCCACCATGCAAACCTTCCTCTCTCTAAATACATGCATGCCTCTCTCTCTCTTCACTCCACCATGCAAACCTTCCTATCTCTAAATACATGCATGCCTCTCTCTCTCTTCACTCCACCATGCAAACCTTCCTCTCTCCAAATACATGCATGCCTCTCTCTCTCTCTTAACTCCACCATGCAAACCTTTCTCTCTCTAAATACATGCATACCTTTCTCTCTCTCTTCACTCCACCATGCAAACCTTCCTCTCTCTAAATACATGCATGCCTCTCTCTCCCTTCACTCCACCATGCAAACCTTCCTCTCTCTAGATACATGCATGCCTCTCTCTCTCTTCACTCCACCATGCAAACCTTCCTCTCTCTGCATACATGCATGCCTCTCTCTCTCTCTCTCTTAACTCCACCATGCAAACCTTTCTCTTTCTAAATACATGCATGCCTCTCTCTCTCTCTCTCTCTCTCTCTCTCTCTCTCTCTTTATCTCACCATCTAAGCCTCAACATGCTCACATAACTCATGACAAATCTCATTCATTAGCCCCAACACTAGATATGGAGTTCATGCATCATCACAGGGTTAGGGAGCTCACCGGCTCAGCAGTGGCTTTATGATGTCGTTGAGGTTCCGTTTGGTGCACCGGGCCAAGTCGGAGAGGTGGTAGCCCGGTTGGACGCTATTTCCGGTGACTGGTCGCATGATGAGCATCATTAGGGTGGTGAATAGCACCATGTTAATGCATGAGGGGGGAAAAAAAGAGAGGAGAAGTGCTCACTGTCTTCCCGGCGAGGGTGCTCCTGCTCCGGCGCCGACGCTCTCCCGGCACGCGGTGTCCTTCCTCTCCCCGGACAGTGGAGGTTGGGGCGTGTGAAAGAGGCACTCAAGGGTCCCTCTCTCTGGGTCTTTTCTTGCGTGTGAGAGGGCTGAAGGTCCCCCACCCCCCTGGTTCTTCTTAAAGCTATGGAGAATGGGGTGGAGGCCCGAGGTGGTCACCTCCACCGCCGGTACCTTAATGGCGGCAGGGGCGAGGGAGGGAGGGAGGGCCTCTGCCCCACACTGCCCCACAAACCGCTCGCCCGAGGTCGCCATGTCCCATCTTCGTAACCCGGGTATCCGGTAGGAGGCTCGGCCAGTGATGGGCGTCTCTTCCCAGTGGCGTTTCTAGGAGGTACGAGCACGTGCTCGTTTTCTTTTCTTTTCTTTTTTTTGATAGCTGGGCGGGCGTGTGTCCAAGACGAGGTGGGGCGCGTTTTAGTGGGGGTTTTGCATGGGTTGTAAGTTTTCTCTTTGTAAAGGCCCCCTCTACTTTGTTGAAATTACATGCATTACTTGCATGTGAGGGGGGATGCACCTTTGCACTAAAGACCTCCTCTTTTCACTAGTTCTATTCTAGGTTCCTCCTTCCTCACAACTTGTGAGAGGAATTTCTTACATCTAACTCCCTTATTTTATTAGTAATTCATTCTAGTCAAAGGAGTTAATTAATAAGCATAATTAGGCGGACTTAAATATTTATTAATTCATAAAAGGCACGACCTTTACAATAATAGACTGCGAGTCATCCAGGTTTAACAAAATATTATAACAACTGATAATAGATGTTCAAACAAGTCGGTTTAACAAAATAAAACACCAACAATCAACAGTCAAACTACAAGTCATCTTGGTGATCATCACTAAAAGGCTGCGAGTCTTGAGTTGTGAACTGTGAGCGCATTTTGTCCTCGAAGTGCTTCATCATATCCTCCATGTTACGCTTCAATTGTTCTTGATACTCATTTCTCTCTACCATGATCACGTCCAGTCTCTCTTGAAGCTCCTTATTATTATTTTCTAACTGTGTAATCCTAGACTGTAGCTTCATACTTGATGCACCTGTAGAAATCAAGAAAGGTTTCATCAATTTGTAGGGGGGGAAATATGGTTATATTTTATCAAACAAATAATTGGCACATCGGTTAACTAAATGCAAGTCCATATCTCATTTTCTGTTGATTTATACTTTAATGATAAAGCAACTACTAGAAAGCAAAGTTTAATTATGATAATTAATATACATATGTGTATATTTAGCATAACAGCTATTATAAACTACCTAACAAAACTAGGAAATTTCACAGTATATATTTTCAGCATGTATTCTCTAACAATATTGGCTTCTACATGCTCCAATAAAATTTAATTTATTCAAGTTTGGGGCTTTTTCAACATAAACCCAATATAACAATCTACTAAGTATCAAAAGACAACTGTCCAATATTTATTATGTACATACCTGTAGATGATGAGCACGATGATAGGGGATAGAAAATAGATTTTTGAGATCCAGTTCCATAAACCATATCTTTATTGTCCCCTCCCACAGCGTTAAGGAAGAGAGCTACTTTGTCCACAATAGGAGGCTCCCCAACCTCTTCTTGCGTTTGAGATGCCTGATTCTCAAGTTGTAAATAACGATCCTGCAATATTCAATTTAGAAACGGAAAGCTATGGTTAATATGGTTGAATAAAAATATCATACAATGTAAAGAAAGTCTTTAACTTAAATACAATAATTAAATTACTTAGTTATTTACCCTAATGGCCTCAGCTCTTTTATCAACGAGATCAGAAGTTCCTTTTTTTGTATGAGTCACTTTGAAGAGCTCAAATGAAAGAGGATCACGACCAAGCCTCGCTCGCTAAAATAATGTAACATTTTGTATTATGTTAAAATTAACATTAGATTAAATGTTAGTTAGAGAAACATTTATATAAATGTGAAGGATTTACCAGTCTATCTGCATGGCACATATGGGAAATGGAGCCTCCTGTATGCCGGGATATACCAGTTCCAATTACTTCAACCTCAGTAAGACGATTTGTTCTAGATTTCTCGTTTCGAGTTTTAAATTCTTGCGAATTCCATGCTTCATTCCAACTTTGCCACACAGTATTAGTTCCGTATATAGTCTTATCTTTCCTTCTTCTTAGACTACAGATCAATGCTCTATAACGTTCTGCAGCCTTGCGTTGCCAAGCTTGCTTGATAACAGATGATGACTCATCCCATATAAAGTGTTTCTGTTGTTTAACATAAAGAAGAATACATATTAGATAGAAAATAAGTTTGGCACAATTGATTTACAAACATTTTTAAATATAGATAGAAAATATTTCTAGCTTAGTTGATACCTGAAATTCATTCCTGTAAAAGTCTTTTGTCTGCATAGAAACATTTTTCCAACAGTGTCCATTCCCATCCATTCTTTCCTTAAAGATGGTCGTGATCCGTCGAGCACAAACATCAGAAGGATGCAAACTTTAAATAAACAAAAACAATAACAATCAAATATAAAATGTCAACACCGATAAACAAAATATGCAACTTACATCAATTAATCCACATAAACTAGAATAGCATTAATACTAACACTCCATTCACTAGTTTTATGTGCACTCTCCCCAACCTTGTAGAAACTGCCAAGCTATCCACTCACGGTGTGGGAAGTCCAAGCTAGCAGTACCGTGGTAGGGCCACCATCGTGAGTAAGCGCCTCCACGAGTACAAGGAATAGAGGCTGAAGATGAGGAAGAGCCACCAACCGAACAACCAACATGTGACAGTAGAAGATGAGGTGATGCGATAGGTGTAGATGTATCATGCGCGCCTCTGTAACTAGAACTTCCTCTACGGCCCATACGTCTCATCTTGACTGCACCATCACTATCTTATTAGAATGTACAAAATATAATAAGAAAGATTTACATGCATTAAAACACTTGGTCCAAGTCTTTCCAAAAATATTTAAATGCCACATAAGCATGATATACCCACAATTAATTGACAGATAGAATGTTGATAAACAAGATTAATGACATTGAAAGAGAAATTTTTTTTAAAAAAAATTTAAAACAACAAATATTCAAGCGAACAAGCAAGAATGAAAACATAACCACAACAAAGGTTTAAGCAACAACAGAGGTGACAATCCCCACAACCATCTTGGACCTAAGAAAGTAATCTTTGCAAGCCTGCAACTTCAGCCCTGGAAAATGCATGAAAGTATTAAGAATATCCCCAACAATGTAAAATTAGGTATACCACAAAAGTATCAAATATGAGTGATGAAACCAGAGTGCTTTGAATGTTTTTACTCATATAATTTATCGCTAACAAAATTACCTTATTTTTTGACTATCACTTTCAACTTCATCAAATTCATCATTTTCATCCCCATCATCATTACTTTCTGATTCAAGTGGAGGCTCCTCTTCACTTTCTGTTCCATCATCGATTTCAATTAGTACCCCACTTGGATCATTTAGTGTTTGTTCTGCATCAAAAACATTGATCTCTATTGAAGGGGCTTCCATTTCATCTTGTTGAAAAGGTGCTTCACATGATACTGTTGTTGTCCTAGAAACTTGTTGAGGAAGCTCTACAATAGATCTAGCTTTTACTTTGAATACCGCCCACCAGTCAACTTTGTCACGCTTTAAGCTGGGATACGCCGTATAATTAACTTGTGTTGCCTGGATTGCAAAAACAAAGGGTTCATATTTATTGAAGAACCGCCTATGATTGACATCCACAAGTTTATATTGTTGATAACATCTTGTCCCCACGTTTGGTGTTGGATCAAACCAATCACATTTAAATAAGATGGTTTGCTTGATTGGTAATCCTGGGCACTCTAAGCATAAAACCTTGATTAATTGGCCATAGTAGTCATTTTCATCTGTAGTATAATTTGTGCCCTTTATGCATACACCACTGTTCATTGTTGTGCTATCTGGCTTGTGACTTGTTGTATGAAATTTGTAGCCATTCACTATGCACCCACTGTAAGACTTGTAGCTTCTTAGCGGTCCTTTTGACAAGTCCTTCAAGAATTGATTGGAAATATCTTTAGAGGGATCATGAGCAAACCTATAGAACCATACTATGAATTCACATTCCAATCTCTCATCGACATGTCTATCATCAATCTGTGGATTCTCCGAGCGCAACTCATCGACATAGATACTTTACATATTAAAACAACAACAAAAATAAATTAAGGAAAGTTTGAAAATAATATCAGAAGCAAACTAAGAAGTATCACAATCTTAAAATAAATTTCCATACTTTATGAATAGTTGAACTTCTGGACAATTCAATAAGATGTATATTTGTGCCGCTGAATACTCTTCTTCTGTGAGATATCTAGTTTTGGCTTTTCCTAATGTCCTGCCAGGACGTGTGAAAATTGATAAATTCCCAGAACATTCTGCAGTAACTTCTTCAACGTCAACATTGCGTGGCACCATATGATGCCTTGTCCTCACATGTAGCTCGAAATAATGTGCGCAAAATGATGATGCTTCCTCAACCAAGTACGCATTGCATATGGAGCATTCTACTTTAGCTTTATTTCTCACATTATTCTTCAATTTCTGAGATACCTACAAGGTTACATTTATATTTTATAATGCCATGAACATTAATTACTTAGGAATCATGTGTACAACAACAAATTAAAGGTCTTACGTTTCAAATGGATACATCCATCTGTATTGTACTGGACCCGCAATCCATGCTTCATAAGCCAAGTGCACCAGAAGATGTTCCATTGAATTGAAGAAGCTTGGGGGAAATATACGCTCTAGCTTACAGAGGATTAGAGGAATTTCATCATTAAGCCTTAACATATCAGCTTCTCTAATTACAATTGAAGTGAGCTCTCTGAAGAAATTGCTTAGTTCTGTTATTGGCTGCCAAACACTTGATGGAAGCAGTTCCCTGAATGCTATAGGAAGTAATCTTTGCATAAAAACATGACAGTCATGGCTTTTCATACCGAAAAGCTTCAACTTTCGCATGTCAATACATGTGCTCATGTTTGAGGCATATCCATCTGGGAATCTAAGGTTACGAAGCCATTCGCAAAGCACAATTTTTGACCGTTTATCTAAAGTGTAACATGCTTTGGGATATTTCCCTGTAGCATTATTTTTTTCTAACTCAGGTCGTCGACAGAATTCTTTAAGATCTTCTCTTGATTTAGCATTATCCTTTGTCTTTCCTTCCACATTCATCACAGTGTTGAATATATTCTCAAACACGTTTTTCTTAAAATGCATAACGTCAAGGTTGTGACGAATTAGATTTGTTTGCCAGTAGAGTAAATCCCAAAAAATGCTTCGTTTTCTCCAACCAGTACTCTTAGCAATGCGGTTGTTCTTTTCATAGGCACCAGAATCTATAACTCTTTTTTAGCTCCAAATCTTCTATTTCTTTTAGGATTTCATCACCGGTTTTAGTTTTCGGGGCCATTTATGATAATCTTGTTACATTTTTGAAGGCAGTTTTGTTCCGTCTGAACGGATGATTAGGAGGTAAGAACTTGCGGTGATTGTCAAACCAAGATTGCTTCCCTCCTCTTGTTAGAGTAAATGCATCTGAATCTTCCTTACAGTGTGGACAAGCAGTCCTGCTTGCAGTGCTCCATCCGGACAACATTGAAAATTCTGGAAAATCACTTATGGTCCACATAAGTGCAGCACGCATTTGAAAATTATTTTTTCTTGATGCATCATATGTTTCAACTCCAATTTCCCACAGTTGCTTCAATTCTGCAATAAGAGGTTGCAAATACACATCCAACATTTCGATAGTAGATCCATTGATAGTAGCCCCGTACGAACCCATACTTCATTAGATGATACCTAACCGTATTTTCATCATAAAAGGCGCGATTCTGACATTTACGATGATTACAAGTGCACTTAATTTTGATTCCATCCATACCTTCTGGGTGTCTCTTCTCAAACTCAATAAATTCATCGATACCTTCCAAAAAAACCCGGTTCAAAAGGCCATCCTTAAGCCTAGCGTACATCCAACTCCTGTCTGAATTCATACTAACAAAGAAGAAAGAAAGAAAGAAAATAAATGAAAAAGAAAAGAATAGCATCACACACATACATATTTAAACAAGATAGTATACTTAAATAACAAAAAAATATACCATATCTAAATAGCATATCTATAAAAAAGATAGAATACCTAAATAGCATACCTATAGTTTAATAAACTATAAACGATAAAATAGATTGAGATAAAATAAAGGGACTAAAAGCAAACGCACCTCCCCAATAGAAGCCTGCTGCCCCAATAGCAAATATTCTTTTTCTTCTCAAGACTGCAATAACTGATTTTGAATCTTCAAATCCCTTTTACTGAATAGGAAATGAAAATATGTCCAATGTTTAAATAATCATGAAACATATATATGCAAACTTTGATATGCTAATAAAGAAAAGGTGCTTTCTTCGCATACAAACCCCCGTGAAATGTTACAATTGTGTACGCATTCATCTTTGCAACACCAAAATTCTTGCAAACATATCCTTATAAGGGTATATATGCAAACTTTGTATTAAAGGTATCTAGCAGGGGTACTTATGGTGTAAAACCTGCCCCAAAATAAATAAAGATTTATTTTTTTCCAAATTATTATGTGACAATTTAATATGATGAACAGTGGGATTTTGGGGAAAAACCACAGGTCGGAATAATCCAGATTAACTATGAGTTAATTAATCAAGGTTAGTTATGTTTTAATTAATCAGATTAATTATAGATTTATTAATTCAGATTAATTAATTAGAAAAGAAAATAGACAAATATTCAAATCCCGGGAGAAGAGGATCTGGTCGGGGACTGAGACAGCCCCGTGATGCCACGTATGCCCGTGGCGAAGGATTTGACTAAAGCCGATATTCCCGGATCTAGTCTGATGAGAGACAGATCCCGTGATATTACAGTGCACCCCTGACCCGAGGTTCACAGATCTGGTCGTGCGTGAGGACGAGAGAATTATGACGGTGGACCTGGTTGAATAGAAATCATTCACTTACCCGTGAATGAACAGTGTACATGTGAGGGAATAGTAAACATGTGACATTTAAAGGATTTTTATTATTTACTAAGAAAATAATAAATCTTCATGTTATATTATGATAAAGAAGAGAGAGACATTTCATCTCTCTCTCTCTCTCTCCCTCTTTCTCCCTCTCATTCACTCACGAGCTGAGAATTAGATCTAGGAATTCCTTCCCTTTGACTGAGCGCCGTCACGCCGCCGGCGAGCTCCTCCACCGGCCATCTCCATCGCAACCCGCCACCGCCTAGCCACCCCACGCGAGCTGGCCCCCTGCACGCCTGCACGTGCGCAGGTCGCCGTCGGCCTGTGCTTACGCGCCGGCGATCGGACCTCCACGACGCCGCCCGTCGTCCCTCCGCCCTGAGCCGACGCCCCGGCTGCCGAGCTGCGCCCTAACGTGAGCGCTCAGCCTGTCCGCCGCACAAAGCCCAACTCCGGCGACTTCCTTGCTCAAGGCTCGCCGGCCAAGTCTGCGGTGCTTTCGATGGGCAACGACGGCAGCGCCAACCCTTGTTCCTCCTCAAGAGACTGACTTTAGGAGCTCTCCCACTTGGAGCGAGGCATCAAGAGCCCTAGTAATTCCTACAAACTTGAATTGGGGAAACCCAAATTACTTCATAATTTAAGACATGAAGTCTATTAGATTATTGACTGATTTTGGGGCTGTTAAAGAGAGCTTTGAGTAGGGGATTAAGATGTATGTTATACAAGTATTAATATGATAGATGTATGCTTGTAAGAACTTGATGCTTGGCGATGTATAAGAGTGATATCCATGTGTAATAGATACTCTAGTATGTATGTTTGTATCGATTCAGGGCCCTTTAAATAGGGGAGGTGCCGCCGAATTTTTCATGAAAATCTCTAAGTGTAAATCCCTATTAGTATTCATGTTAACTTGCTTAAGTGCTATTAGCTCTCATGATTTAACATGCTTGACGATTTCGTGCTTTACATTGATTAATCTTGTCTAACTAAGCATGCTTAAGGGCATTCTAAGGATCTTAAAGACATAAAATGCATGTGAAGTAGGAAAGCACACTTGGAGTGAACTTAATGTCTTACAAGCATGATTAAGTATAATAAATCATCAATTGTGGAGTTAACCTCCTCGTTAGAGATGTTTAGGGCTTCATATGCCCTTTAGTATTTAAAAGAGATGATTTTTATAGAATACGAAAATAGTATCCGTATTCTAAGAGAACACATGAACATTGAACTTCATGTAGCTAATAAGTAGTAGATTTGTAAGGACGCTTTTGTTCATATGTTAGTATGGAGATACTGAGATTCTTATTCCATCTACTAGATCCCGACTCGCACGCGTGAGACGCGACGAGGATCAGTGAGTTTCTTCTAGCCAGGTAGGCTCTCGCACGGGAGGTTTGTGAGTATTCCTTCCTCCTACCCTACTTTGATTTCGTACTCTTATTTCCTCGAGAGGTTCCCAATACATATTCGAGATGGTTTTCCTCATATGTATCGGTTTTATATCTCGAGGAGATTGTTACTTACATGTTTTCGTATGCGTATTTGAGTAGAGTTTACTCCTTAGATACGTATTGGCTTCCGATCTCGATGAGGTCTCTGATCTTTATATATATATTCAAGATGTTGCTGCCTTGGATATATATGCATACTTGTTGTTAGATATTTGTACTAGAATCTCTTACTTTCAGGCATGATACATCGGCGGATACCCCGGCAGAGGGCGTATAATATCTGGCCACGAGCACTTGGTGCTCCATCGGACGGATGCCCCGGCAGAGGGCGCATAATATCTGGCCACGAGCATGTGATGCTCCATCGGACGGATGTCCCGGCAGAGGGCGTATAGTATCTGACCACCTGGCTCAGTCAGAGAGCGGCATTTTCTGACCATGTGCACATGTATGCTATAGCATAGTCCGGCTTAGAAGCGAAGAGCGATACCGATGAATTATGGGTTGATGTCGTGAACATCATAGTATCACATATGCCAGAGATTGAGTACATCTGTGGATTTATCCACATTTCAGTTATTTGTTGATTACTTGTGTTGTTGTTGCACTTGTATATTTGTACCTGCTTTATTATGTTTTTTGTTTATGGCCTCCGCCTCTTTTATTGTCCATGCGACCCTACTGGGCCTATTCTTTAGGCTCATACACTTGACTTGTGTATTTCCCAGGTTCAGACGAGGAGGAGTAGGGTCGAGCTTAGGCGGGGGATATACCGAGTTGCTGATGCGGCCACTTGTATTTGTCTCGAGGTCTGCGTGCCTCTTTTATTCTGTGTGAGACTTGTATTTTGTATTCCTTTGTTGTATAAATTTCTAGGGGTGACTGGATTAGATCCTAGTCTTGGGTTGTGTAAACCCGGTATTGTATTTGTACGGAGTTGTATAAACTCCCTTCTTTTTTTATCTATGATTCCGTTGTTATCATTAACTCTGAATACTTATGGTATAAGAGTCTCTAAGGCCTTGCGCCTGAATGGGGACTAGTCCCTGTTTGGGTGCGGCCGGTTGTCTACGTGCCTGGACCGTGGTTCGGGGCGTGACATATGGAATAATATTGTTACAATTACAACTTTTGAAATGTAATTATTAGTTTTTGAAGGGTTGTACATGGAAAGAAAAACCAAAAAAAGAAAACTGAGAAAAATGACCTTATTTCCCAGCTAGCATGCAGGTATAGTATATTATCTTTAGAGTATCTTATAATATTGTTTCCAATCAATCTTAGTCAAGTTTGTCTTGTAATGCAAACATTGTTGCCAATCAAGACTAGCTTTTTCAGTAATCCACTACTTAAATAACACAAGCCCACATAAACATTTGTTACTATGCAAATCTCAACAATTGTTAATACTCAAGGCAATTCAGCAAACCTAAACCTCATATAATTTTCTCCAACTTAAATTAACAACAATAGGACATAATAATCAGACACTAATTTGGCAATGAGACATGCTAGAGTACAAAAGAATCGATGAATTTTAGTCTAGAAATTGAGAAGATACATGATCCCGCAATGTTGCGGTTCATAGCGACCTATGTTGAATAGGTATAACATTTTGAAAACCTAAATCTGAATTTATTACTCAACTCTAGGGTTCATCTTTTCACTGGTTCTCAAGATTCATCAACTATTACTTCTGCATATATTCTCAATGTATAATAACCATAACATTATCCAAACATTAGCAAAGCGGGCATTACACAATCTTAGTTAAAATCTAACTGTAAAAGAATTATTTATCATTCTAAATGAATGTTTTTTAATCAGCAACCTGCAAAATACTTTAAGGAATTCAATCAGATGTAAATGACATGATAATAAATTCCGTTATTATCTGCTCTCTCTCTTTCTTCATTTTTTTTTTGGCAAGATTCATACTAAGCTACAGGACAAATTTACTAAAGTAACAGTTATATCTACTATTTCCCATCTCAAGTAAAAACTGAAAATACCAACCATGTAGTCTAAATATGAACAACTAAGTAACATATCATACAAAAATGCAAAGACAAGTAGCAGCAGAGAACATATCTCATCACCTGATTCCAAAATCATGCCTATAAAACTATTATTATTATTATTATTATTATTTTCTCATCTGGATCAATAACTTAAAACCCAAGTTACTTTGACAAACAATAATTAATCAAAACCAGGAATTCAATCTCCTGATTTAGGCAAATGAAAAAAAAAACACTAACAAAAAAGGTAAATAACCATTAAAACACCAAAATCCCAATCATCAGATAAATCACCACCTCAAAATTCCAACTTTGCCATGAAATTAGAAAAACTACTTAGATAGAAACACGCATTTTCCATCAAAGAAACGAAATCAATACCAAATTCTATCCTAAAAAAGAACTTTGGTCTTCTTCTATGATTCTTAGAAAGAAAACCTGAACCTGGCGGCCTCCTCGCTTCCCCTTGACTTTCTTCCCACTCAAACCCCCAAAAGTCCCTCTCCATCTCAAATTAGCCAACCGTAACAAACACTACTTCCTTTCCCAAATTAGCCCTGTGACTTCAAGAACTTCTGCCAAGTAAGAGAGAGATGACAATAAGTCGGGTTCTTTTATTCCCACCAAGCCAAAAAAGTAAACAAATACCGAGTGAAGGGATATTTATCGAAGTTATTTGCAATTAGACCCATCTGAACTTTTCTCTGTTTGTGAAAATAAACTTCAATTGTATATTATTGTAAAAAAGAAAATTTGTTCAAAGATGAAGGAAAGATTCTATAAGAGTATTTAGTTCTAGCAAGATATCAGTGAATTCTAGGAAAACAAAAAAAAGTCCTAATTGTCACACTAAATCCTGGAAGCTGATCTTTAGTTCTCCAGCAACAATCATATGAACTTTGATTCTCATTTGAACTGGAAAATGAAGGAAAAATGATGAAAACTAAGTCTCTAATCCCTCTTTTTAACTCAACACCAACTCATGGCCACTTCCCCCACTAGAACAAAACTCATAATCTCAAAGCACTTTTGATCTATCACACACCAATCAATAAGAATGTTCTGTGAAAAAAAATAGAGAGTAAGAGAAGGGGCAGAGGTGGCCTACACCGTCGGCCAGAGCTTCGGAGGGAGAGGAAGCGTTGGTGGAGTCGCGGGCGGGGTGCTTTCAGTATGGCGGGCCGAGGAGAGTGGGTGCATTGGCAAGCAGGGTGAGGCCCGGACTTCATAAGAGGCCTGGCGATGCGAGGAAGCTTGGGGGCGGCTTCAGAGCGAATTAAAATCGGACATGGGCAGAGAGAGGAAGAGGCGCAAGTCCACCAGAAAGCGAGGGCGTGCAGCAGTGGACTACGGGCAATACGCGTGCTCGAGGCGCGGTCCTCAATGTTCTCGCAGTAAGTAGAGAGGAGAAGGGGGAATGAAAGAGAGAGATGCTAGGGTTTCTGAAGATGAAATCGAGAGAGAGGGGAAGGGATGAAAGAATTTTAATCGTTTCATCTCTTTCATTCCCCCTTCTCCCTTATGAAAATATTTTTAAATGAATATTAGAAACGGACTGTAAAATTTGTTTCTATTTAGAAACGAATTTCACAGTCCGTTTCTAAACTTAGAAAAAGATATAAAATCCGTTTCTAATATTAGAAACGGATTTAAATCCATTTCTAAATTTAATATAAAAATTTTAAACAAATATTTCTTCATGAGAATTAGAAATGGATGGAAAATCCGTTTCAGATATTAGAAACGTATTTCAAATCCGTTTCTTAATTTAATATAAAAATTTAAATTTAAATATCTTTCAATGAGAATTAGAAACGGATTGTAAAATCTTTTTCTAAATATATATATATATATATATAAAAGAAATGATTTTAAATTTTATTTCTACTTTTGAGTTATATATATTTTATTTTTTGAAATTTGAGTTAATGTAGTTCTAAAATTTATATATATACATATCCAATTAATATATATATATATATATATATATATATATATATATATATATATATATATATATGTAAAATCCATGAATTTTTATTGGGAATAAATATTTAGAAAAATATTTAAATTATTTTTCCGCGATTAGTGTTATTGTGGGATTAAATGAATTATTTGAATTTAATAGAAATTAAAAAATATTATGGGGTCCTCAGGGACCTAATGGTAATTTTGAAAGCATTGAGGACCTTAAAGAAGTTTTCCCCTCTCACAGTCTTGGACCTATGCGTAATTTTAAAAGTATCAGGGACCCCTCATAAAAATTTTGTGAGAGAGAACCCTAATAGAGAGAATGAACGGCCGAGATTAAAAGATCTTAGACTGTAGTAAATCGCGAGGCATTATAAGGGCTTCTGAGAGAGCCACGTGGCGAACCTGCATTTAAAACCATCCGTGCGTGGATCGGATACGAGGGAGGAGAGGGTTTTATGGGAGTAAACCCATGGTGCGGGCAAGTATGAACCGTTCATCTTGTGGTTAACTTGATTTCGCGAGACAAGAGGTCGACATCCCACCGCCGATCTCAAAGATATCTCGACCGGTTAATCTAAAAGAACGCTGGATCACGAGGAAACCAGATTAAATCGTAGCCTTTGATCGAGTTAAACGATCACGTACCCTTTATCCTCGAGACTGGATCCCGAGGCGTGAGCCCACCCTTCACCTTCACCGGTTGGAGCGGGCCAGAACGCGAACCACCCTCAGCTCACGCCAAGCAGCGCATGAAGTTCTGGACGGCTACGGCGCAATAAAGGTGGCGTTTTCGACGTTTGGGCTGGCCTCCCGAGCCCTATAAAAGGGGGGTGACACCCTCTGTCTCGACTCACAACAGTCGAGCTCTTTCTATTCTCCGGTGAGGTGACGGACGGTGAAGGTGAAAGCGCTCTCGGAGGAAGCTGTTCCTTTGCGGTCTTCGGGGAGGGAGGAAGCTTTTGCGCCAAGGTTTTCAGGCGGACAGGAGGTTTGCTTCTGAAAGCTCGCCGGAGAAGAAGTAAGAAGCGGTCGGCGCGGGGGAGTTTCACCGTAGACACCGTTGTCGTCCTCAACTATCCGGTAAGTGCTCGCACCTCTCTTCTTCCGACGTAGAACCATGTTCATGCATTCATGGCGTTAGAAGAGGGACCAAGGTGCCAGTTGTCAGCTGAGGGATTCGTAGTCTCCGCCGAGAGCAACGGAGGAAGGTGGCGCCATGGAGGAGTCGGCCGAGGTCGTGCGGACGACGGCGACGAGTTCCGATCGCGGGCAGGCGTCTAGGGTGGCCGGAGAGGGTAGAAGGCACCGACGTCTCCCGGGCAATCGCGATAGAGAGAGAGATTGAAGAAGAAGATAGATTTTTTTTTTAAAAAAAATAAATATATATATAATCGTTTATAATATCTCAGAACTTAGGTGAGATATTTAAATAAAAATTAAAGATGAGTATGGTTTTTAGCTTAGGAAAAATCATAATGATTAATCGGTAATAGTTTTTATTTGAAAGTCATAACTTGGATAGTGTGACATCTATTTAATGAAAAATATAGGATGGTTGATATGTTGGTTGATTGGTAGACGGTTAATGTTTTAATTAAAATATTAACTTAGGAAGTGTGACAGAGATTTAGTCTATATTAATGATTAATTATTTTTCCTCTCTTTTAATGAGAACTTAGTTGATTATTATTATAAATAATAATTGACTAGGTATGGTATTAGAATGGGAAACTTTGGACTTGTGACATTAAATAAAAGTTAATAAATTATTAACTTAGTGTGACCTAAATAAATCCTTTTATTTTTTCCTCACATGTACTAAAATACTAGTTAATTGTTTGTGACATATAACTAGTAGAGATAATGAATTTGGAAAATATAGAGTGTGACAATTAAATTGGTGGTGTCTCTAATGATAGAATGGATACTATTAATCAAATGGTTATATAGTTCGGTAACTATATGGAACGGTGAGTATGTGACATAATAATTAATTAATAACTATTATGAAATATTGAAATGGGGTAAATAGAAATTAATTAATTTCTTAAATTTTGGATAATTGGTTGAGTGATAAGAATTATTTAGTAGGGAAGCTAAATAAATTCAAAAAGGACTAATAAACCCTAAGCAAGGTGGAACCTAAAACCTTAGGGTCAAAAGGTTGCCAAATGACCAAAATGCCCTTCTAGGGTAAAAAGGGACTATGATCAATTTAACGAGGCTCAACTCAACTAAAGTGACTTAATGAAAGTCAGACTCGACAAATAGACTAAAGTTGACTAGGTTTGACCTAGGAAGGACCAAAAGTCAACTAGGGGACTCTGAAACAGGAATAAGTGCCGGTAACCCGAGAGATGGTCCCTAGGACCCGTTAGTGGGCCTAAGCCCAACAAGGACGTTAGGCATGCATGGACATTTAGAGAGATGGAAATTATTGGAACAATAATTCTAATAAACCGTTATATGCCAGATACTCTCAGGGGAGACGTAAGGCATTTCAAAGGAGACCAGGAAGACATTTAGTCTCTCTAGAGGTAAGTTCGCTTGCCTAGTTTCCACCCGGTAACGGGATTTCTTGAACTTGCTATGTAATCTTTATACATGCACTACTGAAGCCATACATGCTGTACATATCTGTTTTTGAATCCTGTTGAGCATGTATGTTTGTTTTGGGACGTTGGTGTCCCTGTTTGCCATGTTCTCGCCGACTTCGGTGGAGCTAGGGAAGCTCAATTTAGGAATGTTCGTGGTTAGGGACCCCTGACCTTCCCCGATACCTCACCGTAGAAGTAAATCTCTGGAAGTCTTACCGCCGTGGGAATGGTACACTTGGCCAGTGTTAACACGTAGGAGAGGTAGTTCTACCGATTGCCGATTGGAAGGGTCAAACGCACCATCTAGGTCGTATTTATATCCAAAATTTGGACTTCTTGGTAGGAGTAAACCTTGAGTTCTCTTAGAACTCACTCATGCAGCCCGAGGTTTACGTATCGTGGGTCGTACCTTTGACTTGCTTGTGGTAGACTCCTAGGACTTTATTGTTGATACTATGATCCCCGCTGGACCTGGCCATTTTTCCTATTGATGACACTTTGTGACCTTGAGGGGTACTTTGAGCTTTCCCTTGAAGCTCATGTGTTTTCTCTTTCCCTCTTTTTGCTGCATTCCGAGGTTTAGGAGGGAGGAGCACAGGGAGAGGGACTTGAGGAGGACCGGAGGTTATGGGAGTCTCCTTTATCTTTGTCTTTGTGAGCTTTGTTATTGTAGGACCCGTGATAGGGACCCGGACTTATATAGGGGCCTCACGGACCCTAATGACTCTATGTTCTTATGAACTAGAGTTTATGTTTATTTATGGATTGTTATCTGCTTATCACATTATTTAGGCCTTGTATTCGAGTTGAGCTTATCTCTTCTTTAATACTCGTAGGTCATTCAACGTGCGAGGTCCTGGATCCTGTTTGCATAAGCATAATATATATATATATATATATATATATATATATATATATATATATATATATATATATATATATCCTATTGTGATTAGTCAAAAAAATGGGTTTAAAATCCATTTTTAATTGAGATATTTATATGAATTAATATTTATGGATTTAATTAAGTTGTTCATATTTTGTCCAAACCATTTCAAAAATGTATTTATTAAACAATTATTATTTTTAGGGTTAAAGCCATTTTTGGTCCCTGAAAACGGGACCAATGTTCATTTCCATCCCAAAATTAAAAATTTGTTCAATATGGTCCCTATGTATTGCATATTTTGACATTTTGGGTCTCTATATATTCCGTATTTTGGCATTTTTGGTCCCTATTGCTGACGTGGCGGTCATGTGAAATACCAATGAAATGCATATAATCTTTTTATTATTATGTTTAGGTTGTTATTTTGCTGATGTGGAGTGATAAGTGGCAGTATATGCTGATGTGGACTGTACTGAACAAATTTTAAATTTTTGGGATGAAAATGAACATTGACCCTGTTTTCAGGGACCAAAAATGGCTTTAACCCTTATTTTTATTTAAAATATTTAACATTTTTAATAAATTTACTACACAAATCAAAATTAAAATATTTTTTAATGACAATTAGAAACGGATTTTCTTTTCCGTTTCTAAGTTTAGCAACGGAATTGAATCCTGTTTCTAATCTGTTTCTAATTAGAAACAGTTTTCTATTCTGTTTCTAATATTAGAAACAGAATTTAATCCGTTGCTAAATAGAAACAAATTAGAAACGTAATTAAAATCCGTTGCTAAATTTAAAACGGATAATAAATTCGTTTCTATTTTAGAAACGGATTTAGAATCCGTTTCTAAACCGTTTCCAATTAGAAACGGAATAAGGCCACGTGTCGAGCTAGGGATGGATCTATCTAATGAGATGCTATCACGAGGCGCTAACCAACGATCTAGGGAGCCACGTGGCAAGATAATGGCCGCATATCTCAGTGGAACCGATCCGAGGCACTTGATCAAGATCCGACCGTTGATTGTGATAGGATCTCGGCCGTTGATCGAAGAGATTCTAGATCCGAGGATCTCAGATCTAATCGAAGCCGTTGGTACCTACCATGTGATCTCCACCGCTGATCGGAGCGAACCAACTCGAGGGCGTACCACTGCTATTACCCGGACGCGATCGCTGGCTGGGCGCCATGAGACCCGGGCCACCGTGTCCAGATTCTGATGCGGTATGCCGCCGTCCGAAAGGGCGGCAGTAATTTGCGTGCATCGTTGGCGATCGGTTTGTCTGCCTCCCCCCTATAAAATTCCCACCCTGGCTTGCTCTTAGGCACCGAGAAGGAGGAAATCGTAGTGGTCTCCGGCGAGGCTTGGTCGGAGAAGCGAGCAACCGTCTCAGGACACCACTATCGCTACAAAAATTACCAGGAGAACCGGAATTAAGGTATGAATCCTTTCCGGTGTTCAATTTAGCGTTTGGTACATGGTTAGCTAGGGTTAGGGCTCGCCGGAGTAGTGGACGGTGTCGCGAGTGCAGAGGCACCGGGAGAGGGGATTGGGGGGTTGTTAATGCGCGCAAAGCAATGGCGGGACCGAGACGGAGCTCAGAGCATGCTCGGCTGACGGTGAGCACTCTCAGGCGAGGAGATGCCATCTCCGGCGAGCATCTTCGGTGAGGTCTCCTGTCAGCTGAAGAAGAAGAAAAAGAAGATTTAAAAATAAAAAAAATTATTAATTAATTAATTAAAGATTAATGATTTTAACATAGGATAGTGTTACATATCAATAATATTGAAAACTTAGGCAGAATTTATTATTTTGGATTTAAATTGATTAATTAGTTAATATTTTGTTTTCTCTAGGGGTGGTAATACTAGTTTAAATAGAAGGGTGACAATTAAACTATGGTGGAGGGGGCAAAGGTAAATTAACCAATTAAATTGGTGGAAGAAAAGTATGAGTTAATTAATTTAGAGTGACAAATATTTTGTCAAAGCAAGATGAGGGGTAAATAATTGGGAAATTATTTAATTAAATTGTTAAACATAGTTAGAAGTTAATTGGATAATTAACTAGCTAATTTCTTGATTAGACAAATTAGAAAGGGATTAGTCTGTGTGACACTTGCTCGCCCCACATAAGATGGGCCAATTAACTAGTTAATAATAAATTGAGAAGGAGATTTAAACAAGTCGGTGTAACAAGTTAATCGATGTATTGTATCTAAATATTTAAGTAAATAATATCTACAAAGATTAACCGATTTTCTTTTGATAATTAAGGTTGGTCAAATCCGATTGATAAATTTAATTTGAAATAAAATGAAAATCGGTTATCATAGTTAATTAAAAGGGGTTAAATTAATTATATCGGTAGAGAAAAGGGCACAAGTAAGCTAAATTGTTTAAAGGGCGTAGTAATGGGCCCAATTAGAGCAAAGTGACTAGAGATGACCAAATAGGGTTTAGACTCGACAAGTAGAGTAGAGTTGACTGGGTTTGACCAAGTTGGGTCTAGGGTCAACTAAAGGACATGGACACAGAGAATAAGAGCCTATGACTGGAGAAAAGGTCTTTAGGAGCCGTTAGTGGGTCTAAGCCCAACAAGAACGTTAGGCATGCATGTACAACTAGAGACATAGAAAATTATTGGAATCTTGATTCTAATAGGACCTCTATATGCCAGATAGTCTCGGGGAGTTGTAGGCACTCAAGAGGAAGCTAGAAGGATATCTAGCTTCAGCAAATAAGAGGTAAGTACACTTGCCTCGTTCCTACCCGGTTTCGGGTTTTTTTTTGGACTTGCTTATGCCTTGATTACTTATGTTTCATTGATAACATGCATGCGTCATTATCTATTTTGGAATCCTGTTGAGCATGTATGGTTGTTTTCGGGATGTTGGTATCCCTATTTGCTGCGGTCTACTGCCCGGACTCAGTGGAGCGTGGGGCTCCGATAGGGAAATGTTTAGGGACAGGACCCCCTGGCATTTCAGCCTACCATGCCAGAGAGGCGATTCTCTAGTGGTCTTACCTGGCCAAACTGGGAATGAGTGCGGTGTGTTAACACGTATGAGAGGTAGTTCTACCAATTTGCGACCGGAGGGTCGAACGACCAGAAGGTCGTGCTTACAGCAAGTAGCTGGACTTACTGGCCGGGAGTGATCCTTGAGTTTTCTTTGAAACTCGTCACAGAGCTCGAGGGCTTCTGTTGTCAGGGGTCATACCTTAAGATTGTTTCTGGTAGACTCCTAGGATTGTATTTTTCTTGGGATTGTGACCTCATTATTTCGACATATTGTTTACTTATGTCTTTGTAACCCCGCAGGGGTACTTACTGGGCTTTCCATTCGAAAGCTCATGCGTTTTGCTCTTTCTCCCTTCTACAGATTCCGAGGTTTAGGGGGGGCGGAGCTGAGGAGAGGTCGATAGGAGGTCCGAGGCCTGGGAGTCTCCCTTATTTTTTATTTTGTGAGCTGTTACTTTGTGTAGGACCCGCATAGGGACCAGACTATTTATAGGGCCTATGGACCCTTATGACTCTATGTTCCTTGAACTTGAGTTTGTTTTATGTTATGGATTATTATCTGCTTATCACGTTTAGGCCTTGTATTTGAGTGGAGCTTGACTCTGCCTGAGTACGGCCGGTCTGTTGACGTGCTCGAGGTCCCGGGATCCGGGTCGGGGCGTGACAATATCCATATTAATATATGTAGGTTTAAACTCGATAGGTATATCAAATAACCAAGTATCCATAATTACATAGTTAGTTGCAAGAGTATGATCAGAAGTAATGTAAATTTTTCAACTTACCCATTCCTCTGTGTAGAGATCTAAATATATGTGAAGATTTTGTTTAGTTCTTCATGTTCCAAATGTTAACATTCCCATATTTATAGGTCATTAATTTGATCCAGTTCTTATCTTCTTGATTAATGAAGTCTAAAGCATGTTTAGCCAACAGAGAAAACTTCATTCTCTTAAGATCTCCAATACCAAGACCTCCCTCAGACTTTGGTTTGGAAACAATATTCCAACCAATAAGATGGGAACCCCTATTATTACTATCTCTGCCCCAAAGGAACCTCCTCACAAGTCTAGAGATGTTGTCAAGTATAGAGTCAGGGATGTCATATGTGTTAAGGCCATATACTGGCAAGGCCATAATAGTGGAGTTGATAAGGGTTAGTCTACCAGCCATAGACAAATTTTTAGATTTCCAGTGAGCTAATTTATTATTTACAGAATCTACTAAAGGTTGGAAGGTATTGGCAGTCAATCTATAGGGGGATATCAGAAAACATAGGTATTTAAAAGGGAACTAACCCTGTTTGATACCCAATTGGCTAAGAATGACCCTTTTTATATGATTGTTAGATCTTGAAGGGAAGAATATTTCAGATTCGTTAAGATTGGCTCTCTACCCAGTTAAATCAGAGTATGCTTTGAGACATTGGTGAATAGTTATGGCATTTTTCCTAGAGGCTTGACAACATATGAGAAGATCATCAGCATAGAGTATGTGAGTGAGATTTTCATTTTCAGATATTCTGATTCCTGTCAAGAGTTTCATCTGTTCAGCTTTTTTAAGTAGGTTTGTTAATGTTTGGGAGACTAATATAAAGAGGTAAGGTGATATAGGATCACCTTGTCTAATCCCAGCCATAGGCTTGACCCACTTCCCAACCTTTATCAAAGTAATCCATAGATTAGGGAAATTCATTTTGGAGAGGATGGCATCCCATCTAAGAATATCATATGCCTTTTCTATGTCTATTTTAGTAATCATCATAGGGAGGTCTTTGGTATTATATTCTAATGAGTGAGCTAGTTCTTGAGCCATAAACAAGTTGTCAAGTATGCTTCTGTTTTCAATAAATGCAGTTTGTTCAGACCCAATAAGATGTTTTAGCAGGGGTCTAAGTCTATTAGAGAGAATTTTTTATATCAATTTGTAATTTACATTGCAAAGAGAAATTGGTCTAAAATCCTGTACTAGTTGGGGGTTATCTTTCTTTGGTATGAGATAAATATGAGTTTGATTCCAACTATTGGGAAGCATGCCATGATGAAAAAAATAATCAATAGCTTTAAAAACAGAATCACCAATGATATGCCAATGAACTTTAAAAAACTCAACATTCATACCATTAGGGCCAGGGGATTTTCCAGGTTGCATTGAACTTAGTGTCTTATAAACTTCATGCTTTGTGATTGGTTTAATCAGAGAAGATTGTTGTTCCACAGAGAGGGTAGGAAAATCATCAGGGAGAGCTTGAAGCAACTCAGAGAGGTTCCATGTTTTCCTAACCTTCCAAAGATTTGTGTAGAATGCAATGAATTGTGCTTCTATACCATCAAACTCAGTAATTACCTCATTTGTTTCAGTTTTTATCTGGTTTATTCTATTCCTCCTTCTATGTTGTCTAGTTATCTGATGAAAATATTTTGAGTTGTTATCTCCATTTTTAAGCTAATTTACCCTAGCTTTTTGTGCCCATAATAATGTACTTTGCCTCATGAGGGCTTGGTGTTTGTTATAAAGTATTTTATGTTTAGTCCAATCCCTCTGATCCATCTGAGAGTCCCTACCCTTGCTTTCTAGTCTCTCAATTTCATCCTCGGTAACCTTAATATGAACTTCCACTCCTTTGGCTGGTCTCCTACATTTCTTGATCAGGTCTTTTTTAAGTACATGCATTATGACTTAGATCATGTAGGGGGTTTGTAAATTTGGTAGTTCTCCAAATGTTTTCTACGCTGTCTCTACAGTCAGGGTTGTCAACCCAGTGGTTTTCAAATCTGAAAGGTCTCTTTGCCTTTCCTTCTAATTCTTTGCATTCTAAGATTAGTGGCCAATGATCTGATTGTGCTCTAGATATCTTTGTAACTTGGTAGTTAGGAATTTGGTCTATCCAGTGTTCATTAGCTAGAAATCTATCAAGCTTGGCCCAGGTTCTTGCTCTTCCACCTTGGTTATTGCACCAAGTAAAAGGGGAACCAATGTACCTAAGGTCAGTGAGGTTATTATCTCCGATGAATGCATTTAATTGATGAGTTTTAATTCCTAATCTAGCCCCCTCCGAGCCACCCTTTCTCTCTTGAAGGTTCCTAATAGCATTTAGGTCACCAATAATGAGCCATGGAACATGGAGAGTAGTTAAACGAGATAACTCATTCCAGGTGCCTCTCTGTTCAGCAGCAATCTGACTATTATATACTGTGGACATAACCCAATTTGAGTTGTCATCCAAGGTAATGATAAGGTGAAGAACATACCTGGAGATTGCAATAGGGGTGACCATTCCAATGCTTTTCCTCCAAATGACAACAATGCCACCTGAGAATCCTCTTGCAAGAATTGTCGCCCAATCCCATAATCTCTTAAATTTTCCACATAGTTTGTGAACCCGAGAACAATAAGCTCTGGTTTCTACTAAAAAGAGAATTGAAGCCTTGAGAGAGTTCATCATCCAATGTATTCTACCAACCGTATCCCGGCTCGAGGCCCCTCTACAGTTCCATTGGAGAACTAACATGATTAGACAATATTGGTTTGTTAGGGATCATCCCACTCAACACGCCCTTTCTTTTGGGTGTGAATATCTGCATTTGCAGCTCTTTTACCACTGATTTCCAGTCTTTGTCTCTGGCCAGAATCCAAGTTCATGTCATCTCTTGGATCAGGTGGCTCCTCCATCTCCATCAACTCACTCTTCCTATGTCCTTCCTCAGATGGTCCCTCCAGGAGGCCAATAACAGTCCGAACCAGCCCCCAATGAAGAGGATCTCTGGGAAGAGTTAAGGCTAGTGAGTTGTTAGGGGGGTCTTCCTTCCAACCCCTTTTCTCTTGATCTAATGAAGATAGCAGCTTAATATCTCCAGTCCCTCCATCCATATCTTTCTGAACATCCTAATCTCTGAGTATAATCGGATCAGCAGTCGATAAACCACCTCTCCCAGCCCTTATTACTGGCATTCCTCCCCGTCTTCTCCATTGCTGTCTACCCTGAAAATGAACGCCAGTAGCATCATGATTCCCATTTCCTTTAGAGGTCACCATCTCCAGACCAGTCAAATCCCCTATAGTTTCGTTATGACCCGTTCACCATTCATGTAATGACCCAGTAGCCATGCCTCTCCCTCTTCCTGCTTTGGACCCGCCTCTACCGTAGCTTTTACCCTCCACATGTCCAGCTTCTGCATCTACTGCCTCACGATCATCCATCACGTGGAAGGGTAATTCCGACAATTCACCCACTGGTTCAATGTCCAATCCCTCCAATCTTGAGCCCATTGTTCTCCGTCCCTATGCCTCGCCTAAGCCATTATTTCCGGCGAACTGCTTCTTTCCTTTGTTCGACCATCTTGGTGCTTGCATCCATGATCCATAGTGACCAGCTTCCTGTTTCTTATTGTTTCCCTGCAAATTGGGGTTAGTGTCCCTGTATTCCTTGGGGGTAACTATGTTCTGAGAAGAGGTACCAGCTTCCGCAATCGAGACCTCCTTCCCTTTCGGGTCAAGGGTCATCGGCTGGGTTCCGGTTTCCATCTCTCGGCTCCCAGTTTCCCCTGAGGTACAAGATCTTTCCGAATGGCCAATCACCCCACAATTGTAGCAGAAGATATGTAATCTTTCATAAACAACAACGATGAATGCAGTAGCAGAGGATCATGGCTTTTTAACCCA
The DNA here is from genome assembly GCA_026586065.1 of Dioscorea zingiberensis. Classification (NCBI taxonomy): domain Eukaryota; kingdom Viridiplantae; phylum Streptophyta; class Magnoliopsida; order Dioscoreales; family Dioscoreaceae; genus Dioscorea; species Dioscorea zingiberensis. Next base: position 35,587,405 of record CM048820.1, on the reverse strand, counting down.
AACACTGCTCTTGAGGGGTTTTTCTAGGTCCACCTCTGCACACATTCGAGCAAAACGTGCACGGTGCTCTGTTTGGGCCTTATCATCAATTTTCACAACATTTCCAAAGAAACTCCCCACCCGATTCCCTGGTTCTCCATGCACCAATATTCAAGAGGGATGTGGTGAAGTCAATCCACAGGACAACAGTGGTGAGCTTTTCAAAAACGGGCTGGAAATGTTCTCTCCACGGAATGAGATGAAGGACCATCCGGTTGATAGACCATGGGCCTTCAGACAATAGATTAAACACCATCATCTCCGAGGAGAATTTGATCAGGAAGTATCCATTCGGCATATCTGCAAGTGTAAAGTCCCCGAGTGTATTCCATTGTCGTTTTAGGTTTTCTCTTAGGAATTCCAATAGTGGAGCCTTCCCCAACATCTTGACATAGAGCACAAATTTCATATCCTCCAGAGATAGATCAACAGCTTCTTCATCCAGGGTTATTGTATCCTTAACTACAGCCATTAACCTCTCCAGAGTCGGGCCTTCGACCGTGACTGACTCCAGCATCTGAGGGTTTTGTCGTCTCACCATATTCGCCCAGGAACTGGGTTTACCACCCCCATGGTTCCTCGCTTGTTCAGGTACCTGCACAAAGTTAGGGTTAGTCATTACCGGGACGGAGTTGGAGATATGACCTCCTGTGCTCCTCGCGTCCTTCAGATGAGCACTGGTTGGTCGATCAACGTGCTTCTTCATCTTTGGAAAAGGCCACCCCCACCTACCGGAGTAAGTGGGGCAGAGCGTTGGCCGGAAAGTTTCCTCTTACTCCTCAGACTCCAGAGCCGTTCTAGAGAGCCATTCTAGAGGGCCAATGCTTTTTTCAATTGTAATATGTTACTCTCATATAACAAAACTTTGGATGCATTTGTGTTTTATTATATTTTTTTATATTTAATATTAGTTTGCCCCCCTGAATAAAAATCCTGGATCCGTCCCTGATTGTGCCCATCCGAAATTCTCGGATCTAGTCGGGCTCGTTTATTTGAACCGGTGGAGCTACCGCCACAATGCCATGTGAGGTCACCGTGTAAAGATAACATGAATAATTATTTTAATTGAATTATAAGAGAGATGGGGAGAAGAGATCCATAGGGTAAATTTTTTTGTGGGTCACCCAACTATCTTTAATTATCAAATCGGTCATCAAACTTTAATTTGTATCAAAAAGATCACTTAGCTTTAATTTTGTTACACCGGCAGGTCACCCAGATAAATTCTGACCCCCAATTGAATTATTCTGCTGAGTTGGCCGCCGGAGAAGCTAACTGGGCTTATTATATTATCCAAAAGCCACGTCAGCTTCTCATTATCCCTCCCCCTTCCTTTCTTTCCCAAACTTGTGCCCTAATTCAAACCGGAGGGCCAGCGAGGAAATTGGAAGCTGTGAGCTCTTAAGGAGGGGTCAAAGCATTTGTTGGAGGGGGGTCAGATCTGATTTATGTTTGATGCTAAAGCTAATTAGGGTTTTGTACGTTGTTGAAATTGAAGGCGTTCAAGTGCATTAGGGTTAGAAGATGAAGAATGTGTTTGAAAGGAGACCTCTCTTATGAGTTTTTTCCTTTTTCAAGAGCATTGAGATGAATTAATTACGGTGTGTTGAAGGTGTTGTGCAAATTTTGTACTTTGATTAAATTTAAGGTGTGCAAATTTTGTACTTTGATTTAATTGAAGGTGTTCAAGTGCAGTAAAATGCAAAATTTCTGGTGTTTGGTTTAGAAGAAATGTAATTTAAGGTGTTTCATTAATTAAGTGAACAATTAATTAAATTGAAGGTGTTTGAATAATTAAAAGAACAATTAACTAAATTAAAGGTGGTCAAGTGTAGTTGAAAATATGCATGTAATAAATTGAAGGTGTTTGATTAATTAATTGATTAATTAATTATTAAATTAATTAATCAATTGTGTTTGTTTAATTAATTGAACAGTTAATTAAATTGAAGGTGGCCAAGTGCAGTTGCAGAATTACTGTAGTATCTGGTTTTGATTAATTAATTGAACAACTAAAACAATTCTAAAACTAAACTTTCTTTAATTATCTACACAATTCTAAAACAATTAACTCAATTATGAAACAACAGATGCTCAGCATTAGATTTTTTGTATTTGGTGTTTACAACAATATAACAGTAAGTGGAAATGAAACCCAGTGTTTACAACATTAGCTTTTTTTTTGTTGTTAGTACTTTCATTTACACTTACTGTTACATTGTTGTAAACACCAAATACAAAAACGCCTAATGCCGAAAGTATCTCGTTGTTTCATAATTGAGTTAATTGTTTTAGAATTGTCTTAGTTGTTCAATTAATTAATCAAAACAAATACTACAGTAATTCTGCAACTACACTTGGCCACCTTCAATTTAATTAACTGTTCAATTAATTAAACAAACACAATTGATTAATTAATCAAACACCTTCAATTTATTGCAGACATTCTGCAACTACACTTGACCACTTTTAATTTAGGCTATTGTTCTTTAATTAATCAAACACCTTCAGTTTAATTAATTGTTCACTTAATTAATGAAACAACTTCAATTACATTGCTTCTAAACCAAACACCAGAAATTTTGTATTTTACTGTACTTGAACACCTTCAATTAAATCAAAGTACAAAATTTGCACACCTTCAATTTAATCAAACTACAAAATTTGCACAACACCTTCAACACACCGTAATTAATTCATCTTAATGCTCTTGAAAGAGAAAAAACTCAGAAAAGAGGTCTCCTTTCAAACACATTCTTCAGCTTCTAACCCTAATACACTTGAACGCCTTCAATTTCAACAACGTACAAAACACTAATTAGCTTTAGTATCAAACATAAATCCAATGGCACCCCCTCCAACAAATGCTTTGACCCCTCCTTAAGAGCTCACAGCTTCCAATTTCCTCGCTGGCCCTCCGGTTTGAATTAGGGCACAAGTTTGGGAAAGAAAGGAAGGGGGAGGGATAATGAGAAGCTGACGTGGCTTTTGGATAATATAATAAGCCCAGTTAGCTTCTCCGGCGGCCAACTCAGCAGAATAATTCAATTGGTATCTGGGTGACCTGCCGGTGTAACAAAATTAAAGCTAAGTGATCTTTTTGATACAAATTAAAGTTTGATGACCGATTTGATAATTAAAGATAGTTGCGTGACCCACAAAAAAAATTACCCGAGATCCATCTCTCTCTCGTTCGTTCTTCTCACCCGAAGAACCCCTCTTTCTCTTCTCTGATCATGAACCGAATCCACAAAATCCGCATGAGATCTCTAACGGTGACTCTGATCTGGCGCAACACCGGTGCCTCTCCTCTCGCCAATGAAAGGCGGCTCTGATCCAGTGCAGCACTGGCGCCTCCCCTCTCCCCAGCGAACAACGGCTCTACTTTGGCGCTACTCCAGCTCCTCCCCCTCTCCCGAGCGAACGGGAGATGACCGTCGTCTTCCCTCCGTCCCGATGAGATTCGGCAGTTGCCGGCCACGAGATCCAGCGGTCGCTGAGATCCACAAATTCCTCGAGTTCCAGTGGTCGTTGAGCTCCTACCTTCGGCCGGCGAGACCTCTGTGTCGTCACGATCGGCGGCCAACTTTTCCCTTCCATTGTCTCCATTCACATGTGGGAATCGAGCTTTCCCCTCCCCTGCAGGACGGCAATTGACGGGCTGTGGCCCGGAGGTGAGCTCCACCCGATCCTGATACGTTGGTGAGCCATGCTAATCTATAAATATAGAGATTTAGGTGGAGAGTTAATTAGGGGAACGTGTTAATTCATGATTTCTGGTATGGATTGAAGCTAGGATCTGATAGTGAGATTTTTTGGTAAGAGACTATGTCTAAATACTTGTATGGATAAATTGAAATACTAATAATGCATGTTTGTATAAATTTCGTCTTAGAAATCTGGCCGTTATGCTCCCAAAATTTTAGTCAAATTGCGCACTTGAATTACTCTAAATTTGCCTTGTTGTTATGAAGGAATTGGGCATGCACATTAGGTGTTTGTGTTAATTCCTCGATCAACCATTTGAAGGCATGTTAAGATATATATGTATATAGATCATTAAGGATTAATGCACTATACACCTAATTTGGGGCATGCCTTAGAATTATGATTCTAGTGTGATTTAATTTATACATGGATATGGAACCCTAGAGATTCATTAAGTGTTATTTATTTCTAATTAGGGAAAGGAAAGAACTCCGCGAGAGCAGCGGAAGGTCCCGAGTCATACTTAACTAGTGAAGGACATCATGTGAGTGGACATTATTGTCTATCTTGTTTTATAAAAGGGTTTCAGCGTGATTTGGTTTATTTGTAATTCGTATGAGTTTTCATCCCGGTTTGTGAATGCCGTGGTTTGCCTACTAGTATCTATTAGTAGAATTTTCATATACTATACTTGTTATGTGATTGAAAATGGCATTGATAAAAAAGAGAAATTAAAGATATAGAGAGGAAATGAATATCGCCAACCATACCCTGCCTAGATCATACCTGTCACATCCGGTGGGCACTCAATGATAGAGCTGTGGAAATCTTCTGACAAGATTACCACGATATCGAGTTGGGAATAAAGTTTTTTTAAAAAACTCTAATTTTCATTCCCAAAACCTTCTATTTTCACAAAAAAAAAAAAAATCAAAGAAAAGCCGTTCTTATCCCTTGGGGTGCTCGGTTGATCCCCCATATTTTGTGAAGACTTATTGGATGACACCAAAAGGGTTTTACATTATATATGCCAATTTCGAGAAAGCTGCATGGCGTTGATTCCGTGTGGTAGGGTGATGTTTGATACCGCCTAGATATTTTTGGGTCATTCACAAACAAACATGAGTATATAAATGTTACAATCAGGCCAGCCGGATGTTCGGTCGCCTAATTGTAACATTTTTAGTATATATATATATGTATATATATATATATATATATATGTATATATATATATATATATACATATATATATATATACAAAGACGTAATATTATACAAATGGTCAATCACATTCATTCCGTGTCGCCCATTTTTCCCCCTGGAGCATGTTTGAAGGATTTCCAACCGTACGGATGAGAAGATCATCAAAAAATAAGCTAGCATGACCATTTTCATACCATTTGGTTAGGGTTAAAGTCATTTTTGGTCCCTGAAAATAGGGCCAATGTTCATTTCCATCCCAAAAATTTAAAATTTGTTCAATACTGTTCATATCAGCATATACTGCCACTTATCACTCCACATCAGCAAAATAACGACCGAAACATAATAATAAAAAGATTATATGCTTTTAATTGGTATTCCACATGACCGCCACGTCAGCAATAGGGACCAAAAATGCCAAAATACGGAATATATAGTGACCCAAAATGTCAAAATATGCAATACATAGGGACCATGTTGAACAAATTTTGAATTTTGGGATGGAAATAAACATTGGTCCCGTTTTCAGGGACCAAAAATGGCTTTACCCCATTTGGTTACAGTTTGGTCCTCCCACTTAACGGTTCATATTTTATAGAAATCTGAATGGTCCAGAATTTGAACCGTTAAGTGGGAGGACCAAACGATAACCAAATTGTATGAAAATGGATATGCTAGCTTATTTTTTGATGATCTTCCAATCCGTACGGTTGGAAATCCTTCAAACATGCTCTTGGGGGCCAAATGGGGGCTGGCCGAATCTTGCGATCTGACATCCAAAGACAGCGTGATATCACGCCTCTCTCTCTCTCTCTCTCTCTCTCTCTCTCTATATATATATATATATATATATATATATATATATATATATACATATGTGATATGGTGAGACCGGCCGGATCACTATACAGATTTGATCGCCTCCCATTTGGGTACTTGGAGAGTATTTAAGGATTTCTAACTGTACGGTTGGAAAGAATATCGAAAAATAAGCTAGCATGTCCATTTCATACAATTTGGTGACCGTTTGGTCCTCCCACTTAACGGTTAAAATTCTTAACCGTTAAGATTTCTATAAAATGAGAACTATTAAGTGGGAGGACAAACGGTCACCAAATTGTATGAAATTTGATATACTGCTTTATTTTTTGATGATCTTTCCATCCGCATGTACCAAAAATCCTTTTGAATCACTCTCCAAGTAAACTACAAATGGGAGGCTGCAATTTATTCCTGACAGACAAGAATCTTGCCGCCTCACCATGCCACACACACACACACACACACACACATATATATATATATATATATATATATATATATATATATATATATATATGGGGGCAAGTAATCTAGGGACGTCCCTAGATGTGAAATCTAGGGATGTCACTAGATTAGCTGTTGGATTTTTATCCAACGGCTAATCTTGAAAAGATAGAAAGCCTCATCTGCCTCCTCCTCCCACCCTCCTCTCCCCCGCCTCCTCGCTTTCCTCCCCAATCTCCTGCCTCTTCTTCCTCCCCGACCTCCTCCTACTCCCTTTGCCTTCCACCTTGCATCCCTCCTCCTCCCTCTACTCCGCCAGATCCCACCCCACATCCTCTCTTCCTCATCTCTCAGCCAAATAGGCATCAACTCCCAATCTGGTGATTTCTATGTCTCAAACCCAACATCCTCTCCTCCCTCATCGCTGCCTCCGCCCCGACCTCCTCGTCGTCTCCTCCCATCTACCCTCCTCAACCCCTCTCTTGAACTCAACCTCTCCCCTTCCGCGACGTAGGGACTTGGTGGATTTCAATCTTATGCTTGAGAATGATGGCAACTTTTCTTTTTAAATTACTTATAGTGGGGAATTCTGAAAGAGTTGTTGTTTAGCCATGTTTACTAAAACTTCTTGGTTGTATAGATTCACTCTGACCTTTTTTTTTTGAATGTATAGTTCAATCACAATTAAACAACCTTCTGGTTTGATGAATGTATATCAGCAAATTTCTTAAGTTTGTGTGATCAGATGACTGCCCTACTTTTGTAGTACTTTTGTCTAATTTTTTTGATAAAAGTATTTTTGTCTAATGTGTTCATGTTTCAGTGTTAATCTTTGGTGAATGTAAAAGCTCTTGATTCTTGAGATATACAATGTTTTTTGTTATTTCACTGGAAATTTGTAGTTTCTCCCTATATACTGGACGACATTGGTGCGGAATATGTATCCTATTTTTGTCACGCCCGACCTGTAATCCGACCTCGAAAGCACGCCAACAGACCGTGATCTTAAGCAAAGACAAGCTCAACTCAAATACAAGGGCTAAATGTGATAAGCAGATAACAATCCATAATATAAAATAAACTCAAGTTCAAGGAACATAGAGTCACAAGGGTCCATAGGCACTATAACAGTCTGGTCCCTATACGGGTCCTACACAAATTAAAACTCACGAAATAAAAGATAAAGGAGTCCTTCAGACCTCGGATCTCCTAGTGACCTCCCCTAGTCAACCTCTCTCTCCAGTGTTTTCCCTAGACCTCGGAATCTGTAAAAGAGGAAAAGTAAAACACATGAGCTTTCTAATGGAAAGCCCAGTAAGTACCCCTGCGGGTCACAAAGACATAAATAGGCAATATGTCAACCAATGAGGTCACAATATCAACAAACACAGTCCTAGGAATCTACCAGAATAAATCTAAAGGTATGACCCCTGCTACAGAAGCCCTCGGGCTCTGTGAAGAGTTTCAAAGAGAACTCAAGGATCACTCCCGGCCAGTATGTCCAGCTACTTGCTGTAAGCACGACCTTCTGGTCGTTCGACCCTCCTGTCATAAGTTGGTAGAACTACCTCTCACACGTGTTAACACGGTGATTAATATCAAGCCCATCGAGAAAGACCACCAGAGATTCGCCTCTCTGGCAAGGCAGGCAGAAATGCCAGGGGGTCCTGTCCCTGAACATTCCCCTATCGGAGCCCCCTAGCTCCACTGAGTCCGGGCAGTAGACCATAGCAAACAGGGACACCAACGTCCCGAAACAAACATACATGCTCAACAGGAATCTAAACAGATGCAAATAGCATGTATGACAACAGTAGGGCATGTGATATGAAAACATAAACAAGTCCAAGAAAAAAAAACCCGAAACCGGGTGGGAACTAGGCAAGTGTACTTACATCTGGTCTATTGAAACTAGATGTCCTTCTAGCTTCCTCTTGAGTGCCTACAACTCCCCGAGAGTATCTGGCATACAGAGGTTCTATTAGAATTAGGATTCTAAAAATTTTCTATGTCTTTAGTTACACATGGTGTCTATCGTCTCTGTTGGGCCTAAGCTCACTAACGGGTCCTAAAGACCTTCTCTCGGGTTTTTGGTTTTTTTCCCATGTTGCCATGTCCTTTAGACGTCTCTGGACCCAACTTGGTCAAACATAGTTAACTCTATTTTATTTGTCAAGTTTAAAACCCAAATCGTTCGCCTCTAGTCCACTTAGTCGAATTGGGCCCACTACTAAACCCAATAAACGATTGAGCCTACTTGTGCCACTTTCTTACCAATATAATTAATTAAACCCCTTTTCCATTAAATCAATTTAACTAAACTCCTTGCTTAGTTTGTCTAATTAAGCTACTAGCTAGTTAATTATCCAATTAACTACTAGCCATGATTAGCAAATTATTTAGATAAATTCTCCCTACTTATCTTATTATAATTTACCAACGAATATTATCTGTATAATCAACTACCTAAGTTGATAATCCCATAAATATATATATATGTCCCACTATAGTTTCAAATTATTAATAATTCTAATAATTTGTCACACCTAATAGATTTCTATTTTGTCGCACTCCTATAAAATCATTTCGTCTCCCACCATAGTTTGATTTATTGTAATGTTACAATCTAGCTAATCAATTAAATCAAACTATACTATCTAAGTTAATCAATACTTTTATTATGTCACACAAAATAATTAAATCATACCTTATAATGAACCATTCTATTAATGTGTCACACCTCTAAAGTTTTCAAAGATTTATTTCAATTAACTATTTACTGTCGAATTTAAAAGAAATAATATCATTGTAATTTCTTTTTTTTTATATTCCTTCTACTTCGTTTCTCTCTTCTCTCATGACAACAACCCACCGGAGCTTCAGAGAGGTCGCCGGCGAGCCTGAAAACGGCAAGAGCTCCACCAGCGTTACGCTCCGCTCAGCTAGGACCACCCCCACCTCACCTCGACTGCCCGTAAGGCTGCAGGTCCTGCCTATTTCCGCTGTGCCCAAGTTTTCGGCCGGCCATCACCCTTATCTCCGACGATCTCCACCCGACACTCACACATGCACACTACTCTAAAGGCTTTGGAGGGAGTAGAAACTTACCGGAGAAGCTGTGGACGGCAACCAATACCTCCTGGGAGCTCCTTGGCGACTATCAAGTGCGCTCTGACTCTCCGGCGAGCTCAAATCGCAGGTCTTCTCCTCAATCGTCTAAGGCTCCTTCCCCGTCTGCTGACCGCTGCTTAAGTTCCGAGATGGCCGCGAGCTCAACAGGGAACCCTTTTCCCTCCTCCGTTCACCGTCCGCCGAGTCTCTTCTCATGGTGGTGTTCGATTTCCCCAGGGCTCGATACTTAACCTCGTGCTGTGGCCATGCTTTTATAGACGGGAAAGAGAAGAGGAGGCGACAAGGCGTTAGCTTGGCGATAAAGGCGACAACGGACGGCCTCTCCCATGCATAATGGCCGCAGAAAACGGCTGGCCAGGCGGTGGCGTTGCCGGGCAGCTGAAGAAGAACAGTTGTGCCTCGGGATTTGCACCCGTGAAATGGACGGTGGGGATCAAGTTAGATCGCTTCTAACGCATCGATCAAATCTAATAGCCTTGGATGCGCCATTCACCGATCAGACGGTCCAGATGACTTCGCCAATCACGGCTGATGAGACATTTTCGCCTTGATCTTAAGACAATCTGGAGATCGACGGTCCTAGCTCGCCCGTACTGTAGGGTCACCTTCTCCATACCTTCCACCTTGGCCTCGGATCGACACACGCCGTGAAGGATTTGTTCACGTGCCACACGCGGCCCTTCTGATGAACGATCTAGCTAGCCCGAGATCGCCTTTTGGATATGAGATAATCTAATCCCCACGTTAAGCCCTTTCTACAAGGGTTTTTCATCTGGAAAATTATCCTGAGGTCCCTGGAATTTTCCTAGGTCACAAGTAGATCCACCCTTGTGAGAGGAAACAATTCCCTTTTAGTCCCCCAGACTTTCTAAATTACACTTCAGTCCCTCTGATCCCCCATAAACCCTAATTAGGATTTAAACCACTTTAACTCAATTTTCCCCGTTTAATATTCTGGGAAAAAAATATTTAATTAACAAATAATTTTAAGAAAATTTTAACACATTTATTTCCTTAAAATTTCTTGGATTTTACAATTTTGTTTTTTTTTTTCTGCAGTACAATAACAGAGAAAGATGTACTTCTGAAGACCTTAGACTTAATTCATTATCATTGAACTAAATTTGTCAACAAGGTAATCTTTAATTATCAGGAGGTGACAACTATAAACAAAATGTAGGGTTCATCTCAAGTAATTGATGCAGCTATTGATCTTTGACCTGAAAATTTTCAATGTCCTGTGATATGATAAATTGAACAAATCAGTGCAACTCTGACTCAACCAATTGGTTTAAAGTATTATTCTGCTATTTAAATTGTATGAGCGAACCTTGCTTTTCTGATGTTGATATTCAAGGATGAAAAATCTTCTCTTGATATTTAGCATTTCACAATTCAAATGAAAACATTTATTATTGTTCACAATTACAATCCTTTTTTTTTTCTGCAAATCGGCATAAACCAATCTATTTGTGATTTTTCATCCCGTCATTACATATCAACAATGTTCCCTTCAACCACAAATCATATAACTTTTTTTTTGGTCAAAACCCACTTTAACCAATGGTAATAGTGCAGAATATACAATGAAAAGGCTGGAGCTCATGCAAAACCATATACAATGAAACTCAAAGAGGATCAGTTATGTGAAGCCCATAAATTTTAGGAAATTATGTTTTCATTATTAGGTTTTAGTTTATTATTTTGAATTTTGTTAGAGAATAAGGGAGAGTCTCCCATGGATGACTTATTTGAATTTTATCTAGAAAAAAAGTCTTTTAATATTCTTTAATTAGAATGTTAATAGTGTTCCAAATCTTAGAATTTAAAATGTTTAAATGAATATCTTGTTGGTAGATGATAACAAGAATTTGATTAAAAGACAAATTTGAGAATTTAACATGAACGGATAAGAGAGCATATCTTAACATAAATAGTTTTATATATGTTAAATTATTGGATAATAGTTGGAGAGGAGATGAAATATGAGCAAAAAACTAAGAGGAAAGAGGATAAGATGATAAAACTCCTAATTAAATTTAATTGGGGCCCAGTTTGGACTAAAATGTAATGTTAGAAAGACCGAGGACTAAGAGGAGATTGTGTCTTTCTCTCAGCTCAGGGACTCGCATGTAAAATAATTAAAGAGAGGGACTAGTGTGCAAAAGGATGAGAGACCCAAGCAAGGTTTATCGTGGCGTGACATATGGGCGTCAAGATTAGTAAAGACACGCGATGGAAGCAATCAGGCGGTTCAATTTGATCAGCAAAGTAAGCGTGCATGTGACCTCACCGTGCGGGCGAATCCGGACCACTCATCTTCAATCTTCACTTGAGTTCGAGGCACGGTGTTGAAATCCAACCACCCATCGCCCTCTGATCGCGACCGTACATCCACAGAGACGTGGATCCGAGGCACCCTGGTAGCGCCATGGCCGCTGGATCGCTGTGTGCGATCAACCACCGTTCGATTGAGAGGACTGATTGCGAGGCACGGGATGTGCCTTCTCCCAGCTCGCAACGCCGCCGAGCCATCGCCGCGCCACCGCCGTGAGATCTTATCCAACCTGCAAACAAAGATAAAATAGATTTTGAACTAAGATAAACTCGGATTTAAAATTCTACTCCGATGAGAAATCAAGTATTAAGAAACCTTCATAAGAAATCTATAAATAGAGGGCCCTATGAGAGCCTGAGACCACCGGAAAGCAGCGGCGGAGCTTCACCTTCTCTGAGAGAGAGAGAGGGATAGAGAGGAGAAGAGGTGTCAAGGTCTTAGAGCGCAAGAGAAAGGGTCGTGCCTAGAGGGGATTACGGGAGAGAAAAGGCACTCCATCGCGCGGAGGAGAGTTCGGCCGGAGGCGCTTATCATCTGCTAGTTTCTTTTCTTTGTCTATCCGCTTTCCGTCACGCTGTATGTATGGTAGACGCTCGAGAGAGAGAGAGAGACAAGATGGATAGTTTTTTCTGTCCGCTGCTTGACAAAGAATCGAGCCTAAGGGGAGGGAGGGGGCAATCCGGTCAAAGGAGGGTACTCCGGTGAAGATGAGAACGTAGCAGCTCTCTATTCCGAAGGGACTCATGGTGGGTCGACTCACCCTCGGACGGGCGATTTAACATCGGGAGGAATGACGGAAAGCAACCACCATCGGCGATCATCACCCAGGGACAGGCACCATCTTCTCTTCGGGCGAAGCTCCCCCGAAGCTTGAAGACGAGTCCAGACGGGCTCGAAGTCTAACCAAACTCGTATTAAAACATGGATTGAGTCAAGTTTTATTTGGAGTTTGGGTCCAACCGGTTTGAGAGAAAGATATAAAAGGGTTTGGATCAAACAGCTTAGGGTCTAGGTCCCATGGATGAATCAAATTGATTCGATTGAATCAATTAAGCTAATGGGTTGTGGATTGGGTTTGAGTTTATTAACGGGTTGGGTTTAATGTTATTGGGTTGAGATTAATAACGGGTCTGGAATTGTTTTAAAAATTTATTTGATTGAGTATGGTTTGAGTTAGTTGATTAGATTCGATCAGTTTAAAAATATAGATTGGATCAATTAATCTGGTTTGGTCTAGCCAGGTGACTCGATGTGATCAGAAATCAGACATTGGGTTAGGCCAAGTCATAAATAGTTTTAAAATTCCATTGAGTCAGGTTTAATTTCACAAATAAATGGATTTGGGTCAGACCAGGTTGAGTTGAATCAACTAGCATGTTAATATAAAAATAAACATAAAATAGATGTAGAGAAGGGGGATTGAACCAGGGACCCATTACTTGGGCTTAGTGGGCCCTAACCACTAACCTAGTTTTTTTTTTCTTTTGGGATTAAAGAGAGAAGAGTATATTAATAAAAGGAGGAAAAGCTTAGAAAGCCCATAAATCGGGCTTGGGTTGAATTAGGGCATCATGCATATTTTATTAGAAAATTCTGAATATTTCTGTTATTAATTAGATCTTACTACCAGATACCGACATAGAGACTTATCGGGAGTAAGGGACAGGGAAGGTTATTCAGGATATCGCTATTAAGGTAAGTTACCTTTGCCTGGTTTCCACCAGTCATCGGGTTTTTTTTTATTTATTGTTGCTACTCTTTTTAGCATGTTTATCGTTTATCTGTTATTGGAATGTGTGCACATAGTTTGTTTCCTTCTTTGTATGTGCATGGTTGATGTGCTTTCAATATCTGTTGTTTGAATTGTTGTTGGGCATACTTATGTGCTGGCCAGGCAAGTGTGTGCCAGGTGAGTTCTTATTTTGCGGGTTTAGTGGAGCAGATGCTCAAGTGGAGCACTCAAGGCTGAGGACACCCTGATGTTCTGATAGTTCCTTGCCATGGGAAGGATACCTTGGCAGTCCAACCTATCAGTGGGACGATACACTGACCATGTTAACACGTACAAGAGACCAAGGTCGATTCTAGATGAAGTTAGGTGCTGACCGGGGAAGTGTGTTGAGCCGGAGGGCTATTTCCAAATCTAGGAGTTCCTTTTTGTTTTCTAATCTCCTAGATTCTTGTTTGTGCCGGGCATGGCCCCAGTTGTGTGATGTGATGACTGTTGAGTTTTGATATGCTCTCTTTGGTTTGATGTTTTCATTTCGTTGTGATCCCTGCGAGGAACTTACTGAGTTTTCCTTTCGAAAGCTCACTCCACTTTCTTTTCCTCTCTTTCAGGATTGAGGGATTAGCTGGGTGGGTCTCAGAAGCGTCAGAACATAGCTTGCCAAGGTTGGAAGATTTCAACTAGTCCTGACTTGTAGGACCCCTGTAGGGTGTATAAATTACATTTTTGTTTCCGTTGTAACCCTAATTTTGATTTATTTATTATATTTTGTTATCTGTTTCTAAATTACTTAGGCCTTGTATCTGAGCGGGGCCCGTTTCCACTTGGATATGGCCAGTCTGTGCACACGCCTGAGGTCTCGGGATTCGGGTCGGGAAGTGACAAGTTAGTGCATATAAACCAAGCTAATCTAACTTGTATAATAAAAGGAAAAAAAAAAGAGAAAACTAAAAATGAAGAATCTAAGCGACAACTAAGCATCTACATTACGAGTAACTATCCGTAGCCAAGAGAGACGTCGGTGGCTGCTCCTGTAAACCCAACTAAACAGTTTCAAGCATAAATATACACAATCATTCAATACATATTTAAGGAAAGACTTCAAAGTAATTCATTAAAGGGTTCTTTATAGAAAGCTTATTCTAACATGTTGTTGGAGTTTTGTCAATCAAATCCACCAAACTATATTATACAAAAAAAATGTCAATATTCTGCAAATGGCAAGTTCCAGTGGGATTCACTGTACATGCTTATCATAACAGTCTTAACAGATACTTGCTTATCATAACAATGAAACATGTATATTACTCACAAAAGAGAGTGGAACACATGCCAGTGTTCAGAACTTGAATCAATGCAAAGATAATACACATCACATTATAAACACACAAGGAAAAATGATTATAAACCTCCAGAAAAAGGTTAACATTTGGTGAGTATCTCTGCTTGTTTTTCACAAATTGACTTAACAATATGTTTTGATGACTATGTCACATGTGATAAGTATTAACTTTTCTCTTTGATACCATGTTTTACTATGTATTGATTTTTCTATAATGATTGTATGCGGTTTCTTTCCAGTTGGATTCTCTTCTATTTAATTTATTGCTTTTTCAATCATAACTGCATCCTATGAATTAAAGAACGTTTTTAGGATTATTTCTTATAAATTGTGCCTCTTTCTGTCTCTCTCTCGCCCCCTCTCTTGAAATATTGATATGTAAGCATGTGAATCTTTGTATAGTTATCTGAATTGTATATGTAATTAAACTTACAGTTGCCAACAACATATTTGTTCACCTCTAGTTTCTAACAATTCAAACACAAATCTAGAATAAGCCCAAAAATTGTTCTGACCATTATGTACATCAATATATTTTTACTCATCAAGATTCAGATCAAAGAATTGTCTTACTATTTTGTGCAACTCTGAAGTTGTATTTGTCAAGATTAACTTGGCCTTTATTGATTAGTGGTGCTTAATGACTAAATGTTTACTACCTTGAATTCATGTTTAATGAAGTTGACCTTAGAGGATGTTGTTCAAATTTATTTGTATTGGTTGGTCACTAAATGAAGACTTCTAGAGTGACCTTCTCTCACGTGACTCTAATTCTAATTCAATTTCACTGCATACCAGTAATTGCCTGCCAAAAACTTCATTGCTATATGACTGCCTATTTATCATTGCTTTAGCCGATGACAAAAGTTTTATATTCCCAAGTCCTCACCAATTCTGAAATTAGTCATTTGATGATTAGGCATGTTGAGTAATGAACAATGTCAATCTTACCCATAATTGAATATATGCATTAACCATCTTATTTGTACAAGAGTTGTCACTGTGCATGCCAAGAACTGGGCTTTGGAGATTGTAAAACATATCATACAAATAACCGTATGGATGGAAACAACATCAAAAAATAAGCTAGCATGTCAATTTTCATATAATTTGGGAACTTGTAGGGTATTCATCTTAATGGGTGAAAATTTATAGAAATCATACCGGTTCAAAATTTCACCCTTTAAGATGAAGACCCTACAAGTTCCCAAATTATATGAAAATTGACATGCTAGCTTATTTTTCGATATTCTTTCCATCCATACGGTTGGATTCCTTCAAAACACTCTGCAAGTGGGCCAAATGAGGCAACCGCACTTGCACATTGATAAAGTCGGCCGCATGGTATCATATATATATATATATATATATATATATATATATATATAGGGTTATGATACAATGGGGTCGGCCGGATGTCCGGCCGTCCCATTGTATCATATCCCTATGATAATATATATATATATATTTATTTATATATAAAATTTTATATTAACTATATATATCCTAAAGTATTTATCTTTAAATTTTTTATAATTATTATATATATATAGATAGTTATTATATTATCTTATCATGAGAATATATATATATATATATATATATATATATATATAATAATTATAAAAAAATTATAGATAAATACTTTAAGATATATATATCTTTTATTTCACTCCGATAGTATCAAAAATCAGGTCGATGCAATTATCATAGGGATATGATACAATGGGGCGGCCGGACATCCGGCAGGCCCCATTGTATCATAACCCTATATATATATATATATATATATATATATATATATATATATATATATATATATATATATATATTGGGTTAAAGTGCACAAGGACCTGTATGTTTGAAATTATATAAATAGAGGGTTAAAGTGTTAAATGTCACACCCGCTTCTCAACCTAGGAAGATGTGGCACTAGTCAGGCCGGGAGTACACCCAAACCGTAGGCTGTGTAATATGATATCCTAATATCTATACGCATTTGATATAACACAACAAAATAAGCAATTATATTTCTATATCATAAGAATTCTAACCACCAGAACATAACAAACATAATGTATCCGCCACCTACGCATCTTTAGATACTAACTCACAATGGACAATAGGCCCTACCCACTTCGGGTATGTCAGAGCCAGCTACGCAGATCTATCGAACCCTAGATTTATACCAATCTAAATCAATCTGGTTAGCTATCCTTACCTTTCCCTATACACTGTATGGTAGGGAAGTTGTGAGCTAAAACTAGCCCAGTAAGAGATATACATCACACCAGGTTTATATACAAAAAAAATAGATGTAACTCAAATATAACAGTACGAAATAGTATACATGTTGGTCTATGTGCATATCAATCATATTAGAAAGTATCATGCCAGTCAAAGATAATCCGGATGAGATGCTACTGAATCTCAACCTTTCATTTCATAAACATGAGTAAATGATAATATCATAATATGATTGGCATATCAAAGCAGCTATATCAATTACATGTACTCCGTATGCACCCAATCTCACCAACACTAGCTGTGCTGACATCTCATATAACCAACCCCGTAGCCGGTATACTAATTACTGGACGGTCTTTTTTGACCCCAGTGTTTCTCAGCGAAGTCCCGATAAGCATATCTCGATCGGTGCATACACGACTTAGGTATAGATTGATATTCAAAATATGTAGAGAAGACTCTACTTTGCATATTGAAAATACGTTCCAAAATCCATTGATAAAATCATCGATAAAACATCAAGCATTCAAATCAAATTACTGGAGTTCATCTCCAGTCAACTCACTAGATGTCCTTCATATTTAATCTTGACTGGATCCTCCCACGTGATCCTGTACTTTTTTCTCCAATCCTATGCAAGGTATAAGGATACCACTTCTGAGGTTAAATATAACTAACCAGAATGTAATATCTCTTTATATCAACCATTGTGTAAACAGTGCACCATGGTTCTCATTGTGTACACAGTAAAATAAACTCTTTTAATCCTGACCTTATGTCTTCATACTAGGTTGAATACAAAACTTATAATGTACTGAGACCATGTTTTGATTTTAGTTAAAAAACAGCTTTCTAATATTCACTATTAATTCCATGGTTCTCATTGACTAGAACAAATGAATGCCATTCATTAGATATGTTCATGTCCTAGGCTAACTGCAAGGTGAAACATGGAATCATGCGTTAATATAAAGACAGAGATCATTATACATGCAATAAAACTAATCAAGTATTTTTCCTTCCCTCTATTTTCTCCTACTCATAATGGTACTCACTACACCCACTCCCAAATACTAATATAACACTCTTGATGGCATAGAAGACTTAAGCTTAAGTTTCTTAAAACCTAGACCAAGGATAGCAAATTTAAACCCTACTAAGCTTGATGCAGCACAACACACATCACTTGTATTTCAAAATTTACCTCCATAGAGTTCTTCTCTATTGTTAATCCTTTCAACATCAAAGTCTTAGAAGCAAGTAAGGAAGTCTAGAGATGTAGAAGGCTTATGGTTGTAATATTTCTTCATGGAATTATCCTCCATTGAATCAATATCACCCTGACTATCAACAAACACAGTCTCTGAAACCCATGGTCCTTGTTCTCTCTCTCTCTATTAGTAATATGAGGCGTTGACGAGGGGATCGGAGACCATGCTGTTGCTTGACTTCTTGCTCTCCTTATGTATATATTGCAAGGGTAGCGATGGTATGCTCGGTGAGCTCCATCAAGCGAAGAACATAGATGGCAGTGTCGGATTGTCAGTGCTGGTGTTGGAGACCTCAAGGAGCCCCTGGACTAGTGACATGTTGTCCTCGTTGTAGATAGCGATGAGGATCCGCAGCTCAATGTTGGGCTTAGCGTGGATGTATAGCCATGGGGTCTCTCTCTCTCTCTCTCTCTCTCTCTAATAGAGGAGATGGAGTAGATGAAGAAATGGTCTGACAGTTGGATGCTGGAAAACAATAACACCTGGAGACCTTCATAGAGTCCATCATCAATTGGAATCTGTACAAAAACTTGAAGAATGTTTTAGGAGTTTGTAAACATAACACATGGCAGCTG
The DNA here is from genome assembly GCA_026586065.1 of Dioscorea zingiberensis. Classification (NCBI taxonomy): domain Eukaryota; kingdom Viridiplantae; phylum Streptophyta; class Magnoliopsida; order Dioscoreales; family Dioscoreaceae; genus Dioscorea; species Dioscorea zingiberensis. The sequence goes on along the minus strand of CM048820.1, from coordinate 35,568,552 downwards.
AAGATGAAGCATGGCTAACTGTCTTTCATAATGAAAGCTTGAAGTAACAACCACCATTGTTGACTTTATACATCACTAGAAGTATGAAGATTAATGAGTTGGCAGACTTTTACATAATTCTTATTGTGTATGAGTGGATGAGACATCATGTTTGTTGACATGACATGTGCTAATACATTTTACACTTACGTCCTTATGGCTACAACCTTATCTCTTAATGATAGTGGCCCATGTGATTGGATAAATGTGGCACATTCTGTTTTGATTTCCAGGTTCTCAATAAAATATTAGATGATTTGCATTTGAGGCCAAAGATTTCTTTTATTTCCTATTTAGGCCCTTAGTTTTATTTAATTGAATGATCTTATATAGGATACTTTTGCGCTTAAGTCCAAAGTTCAGCTTTTCCATGGAAGCCCTTTATTCATTTTTCAATATTTTTAATCCTCATAATTATGTATTAAGCCTATTTCTCAGAGTCGCATTCTGTCTTTGTCTTGAAGCTCTTGAAAGTTGTGATGCGCCTAATAATCTGGGTGAATCGTGCGGATATTCCGTTGCCACATGGTCCAGAGAAATTATGTGCCAAATACGCACCAACTTTGGCATCATAGATGTGGTCTTCAGTACATGTAACATCTGCTTTACGATAACTGACTCCACTGGGAGTCCTGATTCTTGGTCTATCGCTGTTGTCGTCGTTGACTCGGGTCTTCTGCCAGACGAGGGCTAACCACGTGGCTCGAATCACAATCTCCGTGTAACTTGATACCAAGAACGTTGCTACTCATCACCGTATGTTCGGGTGCAAACCGCCCTCAAATTTGCGAGTTCAGCTCGTGTCGTCGGCTACCAATGCTTGGATAAATCTTGCCCGCCAGTCAAACTCGGTCTCGAACTGCTCGACCGCTGATAAGCGTTAACTTGACTATACTTTTATACTATTTAATTCTCATTTTTGAATGCTATTTGAAGGAATTATAGGCTATCGATACTGAATTTATGTTGATTTTCACTTACAGGGATTTAGAAGGGTTCAAGAGAAAAAACGGAAGAAATTCGGCATTAGTCTAAAACAAGGCACATAAGAATTTACATGGGCGTGCATACAGAAGCACGTGCCCCTGCACAACGCAGAGGAACCTCGGGCGCAAGCACGCACCCGATTAGCAGAACAACACGATTGGATAAATTCCTTTAGGTGTGCGCAAGCACGCGTTTGCGCTGAGATGGTCATGGATCTCAACTGAAGTATGTGCATGTGTATGACCATACCAATACCAGTGTAGATCGGTAATCAAATATGAGTTTATCCAAATTTTAAAAGATTTCGATTGAAGATCACACGGGCGATCATTTTGATCCAGGATAGAGCCTATAAATAGAGAATTATTAGGTTTTTCAGAGGAGGTCGTGATTGTCCACTTTCACAACTCATCTCGCGGATGTAGGGATTGAAGGGAAGCTCCATCACACAACTTTGTACACTGCCAATAGTGGTGGGAACAACGTTTGACATTATGTTCTCTTTACTTTCCTCTTCTTTTATTTTGGATGTGTATTTCCCTCTAATTGGGAACTAATTTGTTAGATTCTTGGGCATGTTGAACCTCCTCATTATGATTTAGTTTACTGATTTAGATTTTTATTTTTGATTGGTTGCTTGAATAATTGAGATCTATTGAATGTTTTCATCCATTGAATTTCTACGCTATGTATAACCCCGACTTTCAATCCTAATTTACCGAGAGAAGAAGCTTAACGCCTCCCCGGTGAAGACATACTTCAATAGAAATAATCATGATCATACCGAAAACTCAGGTGTTTAGGCTAGAGACTCTTTTAGATATATTATTCCCATGATTCTTACAACTTATAGGTTCCCTAGAACAAAGTGCAGTGAGCGTACTAGGTTATAATTCGCCTCGACTGAGGGAATGAAAGCATCATAGGAACCCTTGGTCCATTATCCTTCAACCATCAGTTTAAAAATCTACTTCTAACTATTCGTATGATAATCCGGAGGTGATACATTGCCTGAGTATCTCCCTTCTTGATTGATTACCCCTTATGATTTCATCTTGACTTCATAGCTCATAATCTTTAGATTTCTTTAGCTTAGATAGTTAGGTTAAAATACCACAAAAATTCTGATTCGACTAGGTATTGGAGGATTAGTGTTTCTAGTATTCCTCGGTCCCTGAGGATCGATATCCGACTTTTAGAGTCCACTTTATTACTTCTCCCGACCCGTGCACTTGCGGTAGTGAGCACACGCATTAGGTCGTATTATGTTTTTGGCTCCATTGCTAGGGACTGAGATTATTAGGAGCACTTCTAGTCTTTGATGGGATTTCAGTAAATGCACGGATCGTGATCAAGTAGTAAGTGGACTATTAGAGTCGAGTGTCGAACCCACAGGGAATAGATTACTAGTGTAAACTAAACTTCTATTATCTAGTCTTATAAAAGATTTGGTGGTTTTTTTTTTTTTAGTCTAAATCTAAGGAATTAAAAGATTGGAGACAAACTTTGGAAATCGAGAATTAATTGAGAGAAAACTATAGCATGAGTCGCCTTTGGATTTAAATCTAAGGATACATAAAGAAATCTATGAAGACGATTGGAGATGCTTCTGCCAAGAGTTCCTAAATTATATCCAATCCCTCTCCCGAGGTGCTTGGATAAAACTAATCTCCTAGGATTGTCTTAAGCTCAAGGGAACCTTTATCTTGGAATGATTGTGGGATTAAATCTTATTAAAGAGTCGCTCTCCTTCTAGCACCCGAATCCTTCGGTGTACTCACGACCCTCTCTAACAGAGCATGTTCCTAATACAAAGAGGCGCTAGCTCTAGCCCTTGTAACGCACCCAAGTAATCTTTCCGGGCATCCCGCAAAGTAGAGAGATCACAATCAATACAAAATATCCAATAGACATTCAAGCATACATTCAATCAATCAAAACATAGAAATTAATATGTCATTAATGCAATATCCAAAGGTTTCTCATACCCAAGTATTTATAAGATTAGTTCCCCATTAATGGAGAACTCCAATCCAAATCAACAAGAATACAATCTAAAATAGACATGATAGAGAATACCGTCCGCGGCTCTATAAGATTGATCCCCTTCTCTATCTCCTTCCTTCTCTCTCTCTCCAAGATTAGGGGAGAAGACCCCCAATCCCTAATCTCAATGATAAACTTTCTCCAAAGCTAACCTCCCTATCCTAAACCCTAAAACCTCCTATTTATACCTCAGCTTAGGGTTTTAGGAGTGACAATGACGCTTATACCCCTGCTTGGGTCCGCGGTATAAGAGAGGGTTACGACATACGGGCTTGTATACGGTCGTATACGGGTCCATATGATGATCAATGCCACATATATGGTCGTATAACAGTTAGTATATGGTGCAGGGTCGAGTATATCAAGCTATTATATCGGTCAGATTACACCCCGTATGAATTCATACGGGGTGTATACCATCCAGGGAGGGTCGATGTGTAGAGAGTTCACTCTTGCTAATAGCATACGGCCATATGCACCCCGTATGCTTCCCGTTTGCTCCAAAATAGCACTTATTCGACCTCTTTTTCACCTCAAAATGCTTCCTTTCTCGCGGAGTGGCTTCTATATGCCCTGTTTACAAAATGTGAAGTTTTTTAAGGACAGAGGGCCATAATTCATCAAAATAGCATGCAAAATATATAGGAAAATGATATGAAAATATGCCCATTTGAACACTCATCAGTCTTCTACTTGGTCATTATTTTAGGTTTTCTAGTTTAGTGTATGACCCGAGCAAACCCTACAGGGTTGATCGAGGGAGATAACAAGATCAAGAGGACGTTGCACCGAAGAATCAAAGAGCTGGAGAATACAACACTTGAACCATCTTCGGAGGCATCACCAGGTAAGCCGTCAGGAGCAGAGAATTTGACACCTTTAACGTCAACATGGAGTTTAGAGAGCCCACAACACTGGCCGAAAAGAGAGGAACGTTATCTGAATACTAAAGGCCGGAGTACACCGGAGAGGAGTTCAGCATTCAACCACCGCCCGAGAATGTGAACTTTGAGATCAAATCCAGCATGATAAAAATGATCCAAAACACCACCCAGTTTGGCGGTCGTCTAGGCGAGGACCCACACGTGCATCTGGTGTGTTTTATTCAAATATGTAACATGTCTAAGATCATAGGGGTGTCTGATGATGCAATTAGACAGAGACTTTTTCTGTTCAGCTTGTGCGAGGCAGAGTATAGGTGGCTCACCACGCTACATGCAAGAAATATCAGGACTTGGAGAGATATGATGGACAAATTTTTAGGAAGATACTTCCTTCCAAGCAAAGCAACTAGGATCAGACAAGAAATATCAGCTTTCAAGCAGGGAGAAACAGAGTCGATGTTTGATGCTCGCGAGCGATATAAGGATTTACTTCGGCAGTTCCCCCATCATGGTCTCCAGCAGCATATAAAGATTCATACCTTCTATAATGGTCTGAACAATCACACCAAGCAGCTTATAGATACGACAATTGGAGGATCATGTGGAACAGTTGTTTGAAAACATGTCAAGCAATGAATCTCATTGGTCCTCGAGAGGGAAGCAACTTGCTAGTGTTGGAGCTTATGTAATAAGTTCAAATCGGGGCCTTGAAGCCAAGAAGAGGAATTATCGAGGAAACTAGATCTCCTAACTACCAACTGCTCAAGTTCAGCTCCATCCTAGGTGATGTTCTGTAGCACATACGGAGGGCGTGATATCTCACAATGTCCTATCTCCAGTACGGAGGTAACCCCTACTGAACAAGTACAATATATGGGAAATGCACCCCGACTACAAGGAACTCAATTTAAACCTTACATGCCAAATTGGAATCACCCAGCACTAGCATATGGAAACCTCCAAGGAGGCCAAGCACCTCTTGGCTTTCAACAACCCCCAAGGCCTAAATACACAACGGAAGATATTTTGGCTACGTTCATAATGACAACTGACACCAAGTTTGACAACATAAACACAACCTTACCAAATGTGCAAGCAAGTATCCATAATCTAGAGCATCAAGTTGGACAACTCGCCAAAGTGGCAGTAGAGAGACCTAAAGGAAGTTTACCAAGCAATACGGAGGTTAACCCGCGAGAACAACTGAAAGCTATCACGCTGAGGAGTGGAAAGGAGGTAGAGCTACTGGTAAGAGAACCTCCAAGAAAGTACTCTCAAATAGAAATCGGAGAACAATCTGGGTCAAAGGAAGTTGCTTAGGAGAGGAGAAGTGAAAAAGAGACAGAAGTGGAGCAACCACGCATTCTTAAATATCAACCTCGAGTACCCTACCCTTCAAGATTGAAGAAGGATAAGGGGGATGCCTACTTTAAGAAGTTCTTAGCAACAATAAAGCAGCTACACATAAACCTAACGTTTGTTGAAGTGCTCACACATATGCTGAAATATGCGAAATACATGAAAGAGCTACTAACTAACAAGAGGAAGTTGGAAGAACTTGCAACCGTCAACCTGAACGAACATTGCTCTCAAGAATCGCATAATCCAAATTACCAATGAAATTGAAAGATCCTTGGAGCATGGTCATTCGTTGTGTCATTGGGGATGGGATTAAGGAAAGCGCATTAGCCTATTCCGAGCCAAGATAACGTCATGCCTTATAAGCATTTCATGAAACAAGGAATTAGAGATCCGAAGCCTACTAGGATGATATTGCAACTAGCTAATCGCTTGGTAAAGCGACCACGAGGAATTGAGGAGGATGTGCTTGTCGTTTTGGGGAAGTTATAGCCCACAAGTACTAAAAAAATATTATTCTTGATAAGCAAGGCAAAAACACTTAGCACTAGGAGAAAGGAAGCATTTCAAGGGAATTGATACACATACGGACAAAATCTGAAAAAGCACCCACGCATATTGGCATCCTTACGCTCGTATGAACCCGGAGAATCGTGGGTCTCTACAAGCAATCTCTCGGGACCGCTCACTACCCCGTTGAGCTTATATGGGATTTTATATAATTCGCCGTATCTAATCGCATTTAGGTGACTGGAGTCTATACGGGCTCATATATAGCCCATATGCACACTGCATAACGTAAGTTTTCGCAGCACTACGCACTCCAAGCTAGGAAAAATCGGTAAAACACACTCTAAAACCCTAGAGGGGTATAAAAGCCAACTAATTAGGGTTTTGAGGGGGGAGAGCAGCTTGGGGGAAAACAATTCTTGATTAGAGGTGTGGGATCGAAAATACGCGCCTGACATCGTGTGATACCAGACGATATATCGAAGCACAAATATCATTTTTTTAGTTTTGTGGGTTCTTTTATTCCTAATAGAGGCAAGCCTCTATTACTAATTACCCCAGACATTGTCTTGGGAACCTTCGATTAAGGGCAAAAAATACAAGTAGAGACAATGAAAAAAACAATAATTTATTTTATCACAATATAATATGATTTGTTACATATCAGCATATGTTCATATATATGGATATATATTTATTTGTTTATTTATGACGCCGCTCCCCGCCTCAGAGTCTGTGCTCCGTCATACGGGATCCATAATCCACCGGTTGCTTTGCGCTCGAGACTTGTGACCGAGGTTCAGACCGCCAATTGAGCCGCCCTTTAGGAGTTGCATTAGCCTTTTTCCCCATCAAAATATGCACTGCCCGAGCTGCAAAAAGGGCTTGTGCTATATACGACTATTGAAGATCTTGGTATCTAGTCTTCAGCGTCGTAAATTTCATTCTCATTGGAGTTTCCATGCAGGAATTATGAATTTTTGAAAATGAGTCTTCGGCATTGTCAACGGCAGGATCACGAAATTGACTATTTTATTCATTAAGATTTACACCGATCGGGCAAACTAACGAGTCCGTGTTGTATATAACTATTGGAGATCTGGATATCTAATTTCCAATGACACAGATTTCATCTTAATCGAAGTTTTCTCGCCGTAGTTATGAATTTTTGAAGTTGGGCGATCAACATAGCTAGCGCGCAGTAAATGCCAAGTTTACCCTTTTGTTTATCAGAAATCCACACTGATCGGACCGCCGAATGAGTTTGTGTTGTATATCAATATTGGAGAACCAGATGTTTAATTTCCAACGCCGCAGAGATTGCCTCAATCGGAGTTTCCAGGCCAAAGTTGTGAATTGTTGAAATTGGGTGATCAGCGTGGCCGTCGGCAGAAATGCTGAAATCTACCCTTTTATTTATCAAAATCCACGCTAATCGATCCACCGAAAAGATCTGTACTGAATATGAATGTTGAAGACCCAGGTGTCTAATTTCCAACGTCGTAGAGATCGTCTCAATCGGAGTTTCTGGGCCAGAGTTATGAATTTTTGAATATGGGCAATCAGACGAGGTTTCAGGAATTAATTTGTCGAACTATAGGGTTCATCCTTTTTCCCCATCGAAATATACACTGATCGGTCTGCCGAAAGGATCCGTGCTGTATATTATTGTTGAATATGTGGATGTCTAGTTTCCAATGCCGCAGATTTCGCCTCAATCGGGGTTCTTTGGACGGAGTTATGAATTTTTGAATATGGCCCTTTATTACAACCGCTTTCGCAGTTAGCTCAAGAATTTATTCAAAGCAACTCAAGCGGCTTTCAGCCGCAAACCGCTTTTCCATTTCTATGGGAGCTTTTCTCCATTGAGTCAGCAGCGCATCAGCAAATGCCTTTCCTCCAGCAAGTCAAATGCGCACATCAACCCATAAATTTTGGTTCTGGGCTTTCATTGGCCTGGTAAATCTTTTTTTTTTTTTTTTTTATTTTAAAGAGTGCCTTGGGACTAGAGGCTTGCAGCTTCAGGGAGTAAGCCATGTCCCTAATTTGAGAAGACTTTGCCTCGCTACTTGATCCCACAATAAAAGAGGATTATATGTAGTTAGAGATGAAGAGACTCCATTCCAATTCCAGTGTAACACTTCCCCTTTATCACATGCGTGTCCACATTCCTCGTCATTTTATGGGAAAATTAGACTTCATCACTTTCTCCACTTTCTTAATGTATGTGAGTAGCATCTTCAAGCATCCGCTGAATCAAATATGTTCTAACATTGTAAGAGATTCACAGGTACTAAACAAAGCCATTATTTGTATCCTTTTAAATGCTTGAATTCCTTTGGGACATATTGAAAATTCCGGCAGAACCTTCCCTGTATTTAGAGCTCCGGTTTTATACATACATACATACACAACTTCTAGGATTTCACATCAATTTGTACAGGAATCAAACAAATCAATATTTCTGCAGCAGCTCTTCATTTACCCTCATAGAACAGAGAGGTTTGATGGCGTATCAGTCGGCCATCATCCTTTGCTAATGCCGATGATTTAATAGGAGGATGTTGTCGGCCGCATCGATGCGTGACCGGCGTCGATTCTCATGCCAATTGATGATGACGCGATCACACCTGAGTCCGCCGTGTTGATGCAGGGCGTGTTGATGTCGGTTGATGCAAGGACAGCCGTTTGATGCCGGATGTTGACGGCGACAAACGGGTCAGCCGCCGGGTGCGCCGGCGACGGCGAGCGGCTGCGAGGCTACCGCCGAAAGGCCGATGACGACGCAGTACCGCCGCTGCGGCCGATGACGATGAGCGGGCTGCAGAGGCTACTGATTGTTGGCGACGATCATCTGGGGCTGTTCGGGTTATTGTTGCAGGCGACCCAATTGATGCCGGGGAGTGCTGACGCAGGGCTGGTGCGCGAATGGGCTGCAGGTGGTGGTGTTGAGGCTGGTGTTGATGCCGCTGACCGGATTTGCTGCAGATGGGTGTTGATGACGCCGATGTTTATGTCGCTGACCGGAGTTGCTGCAGATGGGTGTTGATGGCGCCGATGTCAATGTGTTGTTGATGCCGATATTGGGTTGTTGATGCGGCTATTTGCGTCGCTTTGTTGATGCGTATGTGGGGCGCGTCGCGTCTTGATGGCGAACACCCGGAGTTGATGCCGGGCTGCAGATGGTGGTGTTGATGCCGGGCTGCTGTAGATGGAGGAGTTGATGCCGCGGCATGTGAGCACGCAGATACAGGGAGAGGGAGAAGCGGCTCGGCTCAAGGCTCGCTAAGGCTGCTTATGCGGCTGCTGCTGCCTTAGCGGCTCGAAGGCTGCTGCTGCTGCCCGGCGCCCGGCAGCAGTTGGGGCGTAATGTACGGTGGCAGGCGGTGGTTGCGCTGCTCTGGCGCTTTCAAGCGGCGGGACGCTGGCCGACTGTCGGCCGGGCGCGAGGAGAGGCGCACTGGCCGCCATGTAGAGGCGAGGAGAGGCCGGGGCCGGAGGAGAAGTGCGCCGGTGGCTTGGCGACGTCGCCCGGACCGCGCGCTGATGGTGGGAGCGTCTTTGGCGGCCGGTCGTCTTGTGAGAGAAGGCCCCAATTTTTTATTTTCTCATTTCTCTCCTCTTCATGTTGGTCAGCCCCTTATATATATATAAAATTTCATTCCAACCTCTTCTTGGTTTGATTTTTTTTTGTTTGTTTTGATTTTATCTGCTCAAAACCATTTGATCTTATCCCCCACAAGAATTTTGACTTTGACTTTATCCTTTATTTGGAATTATCCCTTTTATTATTATTTTTTTTTATAAATTAATTAATTAATTAGTCAATTAATTAATTAATTAAAAATTTGCCTCGGGATTAGCATTCTTTGCCTCGGGATTGACACTCTCATGATGCTTCGAGATGGGTATTTTGCCCACCTCAAGATTTGTAACATCATCCTCATTTCTCGAGATTTGTACTCGGGCGATCCGGGAACTTGCTTCGAGATTGGTATTCTCTCGACCGCTTCTCGGGATCTCAGATCCTCATGACGCCTTGGGATACGTTCTCAGGGGCAATTTTGGAATTTGTGTTTGCCTCGAGATATGTTCTCGGAGGCAATTTTGGGATTTAAGATCGCCTCGAGATGTATTTTCTCGGGCTATCTTAAAATATGACAGGATATATATTTTTTATTTTGAAATAGTTTGATTTCAAAATAAATATTTCATTTAAATTTAGAGCCATGAAATATATATATTTTTTTTGGCTCTTGAGACATTTATTTATTTATTTATTTATTTTTATTTTTTTTTTGATATAAACAAATGCCCCCTTCATACTTCTCTCACGAAATTTGTTTGAGAGGGAGAAGTATGAACATACAAATGTCGTTCACTTTTATGGCTGAGCCTTTTGGAGACTTGAGGCCACTTTTCATCATTTTGGAAACGAGCCTATTTGTTGTAAGCTTGTGATGTCCATGCTGACGTCGTCAACTGAGTCTAGTTCATATAGGCGGAGAGTTTAATTTGTGATTTTATTTCATAATGTCGTCTGAATTTGGAGGGAAAGGACTACTTGTGTTATGTTGCAGTCCTATAAATGGTATGATAACCGCACAACATCTCAGGGAGTTTATAATACCAACTTTTTTTTTTATCTTTGGACATAACTTTCTTTGATTTGGATGTTGATGGTATCTTTTGGCATATACGGCATCTTCAGTATATTCAATACAATTTCTACTATGTCGGCCAATCATATATCCCGGTGCACATCATGCATGACTTCTTTTGCTTCTTCGTATGAAAAATATCGCATTTATGGGGTGAATCTTAGGGCTCCTCGCTTTACCTGAAGGCCTTCTGATTTGTCCCATGAAAGTTTCCCGTATTTTAAATATTCTATGAAGGTTGTCTCCAATCTTCCTCTGGTATTTCGAGGGTAAAGACTTCCACTTTGCCCCCAGCACTTTGAATTTCTTCATAGTATGGAATCGCTAGCTGCGAGTTTTCAAATATGCGTTTATTCTTGACTTCATCAACAGAGGATAGAAGTTTGAAATTTCATATTTCTTCGTTATCTCATCATATGAGTACTTGAGAAACCAAGGGAGCACTTTTTCATTTCATTATTTTTAGAAATCTCAATTCCATTTTTGGAATATGTGAAACTTCCAAAGGTTATATTTTCACCCGACCTCATTGATGGAGGATACAAGTTTTGATATTTCATATTTCCTTGGCAATCTCATCATATGAGTGTATGAGAACCCAAGTGAAGAATTTGTATTTCATCATTTTAGAAGCGTCATTTTTACCCGACTTTTATCAAGCTAGAGGATACAGGTTTGACACTCCATATTTCCTTGGTAATCTCATTATATGAGTGTGAGATCCAAGTTTGACATTTCATATATCTGGTGATCTCATCCTATATCTGGTGATCTCATTATATGTTTGAGAACCCCAAATGACGATTTCATAGAAGTCTCGGCTCCATGGTCGGAATATGCTAAACTTCAAGAGTCGTATTATACCTGACCTCATTCATGGAGGATACAGGTTTGAGAGTCATATATGTTGAGGATAGCTATTTTGGATTTGTATTCTTCAGTCGCCGCAGGTTTCATATTCTTGGGCAACATCGGGATTTGTGTTACTTTAAGATGTGTGCTGCTACGAAACGTATGCTTTGCCACCTCGGGATGATTTGGATTTCATCATTTGCCTCGAGATTTGTGCTAATTTGAGATGTGCGCTTTACCGCTTCGGGATACACACTTCATTGCTACGAGATTTTTAGGATTTGTTGTCACCTTGAAGTGAATGCTAGATTGCTTCCTCGAGATTTGTAGCTATTTTGGATTTGTATTTCATCAGCTACCTCAAAATGCATACCCTATCGCTACTTTTGAGATTTGTGCTGCTTTAGGATCTATCATCGGCCATCTTGTGCTTTCACCGCCTGGAGATTTGCATCATTTTGAGATTTATATCTTTATCAGCCGTCTTGAGACCTGCGCTACCTCGAAATTCATGGCCAATTCGATATTTGTATTTCATCATCTATCTCGAGATGCGAGCTCTCCATTGCCCCCTCGAGATTTGTGATGCTTCAAGATTTATGCTTCACTGTCTTAGGATGCACATTTTAATGCTCCTAGGATTTGTCGCCACCTCGAAGTGCATGCTAGATCGCCTCCTCGAGATTTGCAGCTGTTTTGGATTTGTATTTCCATTAGCCATCCTGAAGTTCGTGCTCCATCGATGCCTCGGATTATCCATGGTTGCTTTAATATTTGTATTTCATCATCTACCTCGAGATGCGTGCTCCATGCCCCCTAGAGATTTGTGATGCCTTAAGATGTGTACTTCACTACATCGTGATGTACACTTCATCAATTTGGGGTTTGTAATCATTTTGGGGGATACATATATTTTGCTTTGGTATTTATCGCCATCTCAGGTTACGTGCTGCATCGGCTCCTTGAGATTTGTGGCTGCTTCGAGATTTATATTCCCATTGACTGTCTTGAATGCGTACTTCATTGCTGCCTCAAGACTTGTGTCATTTCAGGATTCCATTGGCTGCCTTGGGATGCGTGTTTCACCGTGCCTCAAGATTTGTGCCATTTTGGAATTTATACTCTTATCAGCCGTTTTGAGATTCGTGCTCCATCGTAGCTTCGAAATCCGTGGCCGTTTGTATTTCATCAGCAACCTCAAGATATGTGCTCTATTGCTTCCTCGAGATTTGTGATGTTTCATGATTTATATTTCATTAGCTGCCTTGAAATGTGAGCTTCACCATGCTTCAAGGTTCGCACCATTTATATTTGCATCGGCTATCCCGAGATGTGTGCTTTACCATGTCTCAAGATTTGTGCCATTGGGAATTTATATTTTTATAGGCTGTCTCAAGTTGCTCCATTGCTACTTCGAGATTTGTGTCATTTTTGGGGATTATATTTTATCAGTTGTTTTGAGATACGTGTTTGATTGTCATCTCAAAATTTGTGCTGCTTGGAGGAGTGTGCTCCACTGCATCGGGATTCACACTGCGTTGCCATCTCAAAAAACGTCTTTCATAGTCGCTTTGAGATTTGCGGCTGCTTTGATATTTGTGTTTCATCAGCTGTCTCGAGAGGTGTGTTCCATCCTTGCCTCGAGAGTTGTGCTGTTTTGAGATGTGTGCTTCACTGCATCGGGATACACACTTCATCATCTGGGATTTGTTGCCATCTCAAGAAGCGTCCTTCTTTGTAAACCCGAGATTTGTAGTCGCCTTGATATTTGTGTTTCATCAACCTGCCTTGAGAGGTATGTTCCATCCTTGCTTCAAGAATTGTGATGCTTTGAGATGTGTGCTTCATCGTATTGGGATGCACACTTCCTCGCTTTGGATTTGTATTTTCATCGGTACTTCTCGAGAGGTCGCGTTCCATCTTTGCCTCGAGGGTTGTCTTTGCTTTGAAATTTATATTTCATCGTACTGTCTCGAGAGGTGTGTTCCATCCACCTCGAGGTGTTGTGATGTCTCATGATTTATACTTCATAGGCTACCGAGGATGTGAGCTTTACCATGCTTCAAGGTTGGCCGCTTTGGAGATTTATATTTTGATTGGTCAGTCTTGAGATGTGTACTTCACCATGTCTCAAGATTTGTGCGAGGAATATATATTTTATCACCGCTTTGAGATAATACGTGTTTGATCGTGATCTCAAGATTTGTCTTGATTTGAGATGTATGCATCATTGCATGGGATACACCTTTGTCTCGCTTTGGATTTGTATTTTCATCAAGCGCCTTGAGATACGTGTTTAATCGCCATCTCAAGATTTATGCTTTGCCGAGAAGTGTCTTGAGATTGCCTCCGTTTGCACACTTCGCCATTGGATTTGAGGATTTTGGTGCCGGGATCCATTCTTCCATTCGCCGCTTTCCCGTGGTTGATGCCGGATGAGATGTCCAATTTTATTTCTCCGCTATTTGGATAGCGGAAGCTTCTTGCCCCTACTTTGGATAAGGAAAGATCGGCTCTGTCTGCGTCGATGGAAGAGAGAATCCTATCGCGATCGCCGATACCACCGTCTGGATCCACTACTTTGATATCATTCATGCCCCCAATTTATATCAGAAATGAGTCTTTTATCTGTGACCATATCTGAAATGACTTGAGTGCAGATTTGTGGTGTTCTTGCATGATTTGCCATGAACTATCAAAGGAATGAGGTTTTATACTTGTATACCCACAGGTTGTCATAGGTGAGGCAAATATCAATCCTCGTTATACCCTTAAAGATAAGGCATCATTTTCTTATCAATTTTAACAACGATCATCTGTGTGTCACTTGTCAGATCATTATTGTCAACTGCTCAAGGATAGAGGCACTTGAGGTCATGCCGGGGGACAGGGTTATTCAACTTTGTATGCCTTCAAGTTGATATGCCAACAGATCCACCAACGATATATTCCATGTTTTCATTTGTTGAAATTTCCTTAAGGAGGATTTTGGGTTGGCGGGAAGATTTTGTTGTTGAGGTTCAATCCCCGTTCATTGCCCCCTGTGTGGCATGTGGCATCTTGTGAATGGTGTGTATGCTGAACCTCCTCGGGCCTCAATAACCATCCAGATTATATGAATTTATGTATCCATGTTTTCTGGTGAAAATGCTTTAAGGAGAATTTTGGGTTGGAGACAAAATGGATCCATCCTCTTTATCCTTCCTTTTTAGGAACATTTTGTTGTTGAAGGTCAACTCCTGCTCCTTGCCCCCTATGTGACATGTAGCTTGATCCTTCTTATATTATGCCCCCAGGATCTTATGAATGATGCAAGTGATGGGCCTCCTCGGGCCTCCTCATGTCTTAATAACCATCCAAATTACATGTGTTTCCCATTTTCTTGTAGATTGACTTGGCATCATCTTCCTAAATGTCGAGTTGGTTCTTTTTATAAAGAAGCCTCTCACATTTTAGAGACCTACCACCTTTAAATTCATCTGGTCGAGGTCATAAATCTGCAGTAATTGAGTTCATTCTCACCAACCCACGGGGTTTGAGTGAACCCATTTCAATATGACTTTGAAAGAGAATAGAGTGCAACTTTTGATTTCTCTTTCTTTTCTTTTTTCTTTTTCTTCTTTTTTTTTTTGTTTTGTTTTGTTTTGTTTTGTTTTTGTTTTTGTTTTTGTTTTTGTTTTTTTGTTTTTTTTTTGATTTTTTTTTTTTGATTTTTTGATTTTTTTTTTTACAAGCCTTTCACAAGGTTGAAGATTCTCTTGTCTCAAACTTTTTGAAGGTGTGGTCATCGTTTTCTTCTACAGAAGTTATCCTTCAAGGCTGGGCTGGGGTAACCTCTACAGAATGAAAGTCAATGCCCATAGATGGAAGGTATGGGACTATTAGGGTCTCTATTGATGGTGAGCTTCCAATTTACCAAATGAGAGATTCCTTTATAAGTTCATAAACCTCTACTTGTACTTTTGCCTCAAAGATGGGAGGAGGAATATGTCCCCACCGGGCGTGCCAGAATTTGTGGGATCGAAAATACGCGCCTGGCATCGTGTGATACCAGACGATATATCGAAGCACAAATATCATTTTTTAAGTTTTGTGGGTTCTTTTATTCCTAATAGAGGCAAGCCTCTATTATTAATTACCCCAGACATTGTCTTGGGAACCTTCGATTAAGGGCAAAAAATACAAGTAGAGACAATGAAAAAAACAATAATTTATTTTATCACAATATAATATGATTTGTTACATATCAGCATATGTTCATATATATGGATATATATTTATTTGTTTATTTATGACGCCGCTCCCCGCCTCAGAGTCTGTGCTCCGTCATACGGGATCCATAATCCACCGGTTGCTTTGCGCTCGAGACTTGTGACCGAGGTTCAGACCGCCAATTGAGCCGCCCTTTAGGAGTTGCATTAGCCTTTTTCCCCATCAAAATATGCACTGCCCGAGCTGCAAAAAGGGCTTGTGCTATATACGACTATTGAAGATCTTGGTATCTAGTCTTCAGCGTCGCAAATTTCATTCTCATTGGAGTTTCCATGCAGGAATTATGAATTTTTGAAAATGAGTCTTCGGCATTGTCAACGGCAGGATCGCTGAAATTGACTATTTTATTCGTCAAGATTTACACCGACTGGGCAGCCGAACGAGTCCGTGTTGTATATAACTATTGGAGATCTGGATATCTAATTTCCAATGACACAGATTTCATCTTAATCAGAGTTTTCTGGCCAGAGTTATGAATTTTTGAAGTTGGGCGATCAACATAGCTAGCGGCAGAAATGCTGAAGTTTACCCTTTTGTTTATCAGAAATCCACACTGATCGGACCGCCGAATGAGTTTGTGTTGTATATCAATATTGGAGAACCAGATGTCTAATTTCCAACGCCGCAGAGATTGCCTCAATCGGAGTTTCCAGGCCAAAGTTGTGAATTGTTGAAATTGGGTGATCAGCGTGGCCGTCGGCAGAAATGCTGAAATCTACCCTTTTATTTATCAAAATCCACGCTAATCGATCCACCGAAAAGATCTGTACTGAATATGAATGTTGAAGACCCAGGTGTCTAATTTCCAACGTCGTAGAGATCGTCTCAATCGGAGTTCCCGGGCCAGAGTTATGAATTTTTGAATATGGGCAATCAGACGAGGTTTCAGGAATTAATTTGTCGAACTATAGGGTTCATCCTTTTTCCCCATCGAAATAAACACTGATCGGTCTGCCAAAAGGATCCGTGCTGTATATGATTGTTGAAGATGTGGATGTCTAGTTTCCAACGCCGCAGATCTCGTCTCAATCGGAGTTCTTTGGACGGAGTTATGAATTTTTGAATATGGCCCTTTATTACAACTGTTTCTGCAGCAGTTCAGTAATTTATTCAGCAACTCTGCGGCAGCTTTCAGCGGCAAACTGCTTTTTCCATTTCTATGGGAGCTTTTCTCCATTGAGCTGCAGCGGCATCAGCAGCCCAGCGCCTTTTCTCCAGCAAGTCAAATGCGCACATCAACCCATAAATTTTGGTTCTGGGCTTTCATTGGCCTGGTAAATCTTTTTTTTAATTTTATTTTAAAGAGTGCCTTGGGACTAGAGACTTGCAGCTTCAGGGAGTAAGCCATGTCCCTAATTTGAGAAGACTTTGCCTCGCTACTTGATCCCACAATAAAAGAGGATTATATGTAGTTAGAGATGAAGAGACTCCATTCCAATTCCAGTGTAACACTTCCCCTTTATCACATGCGTGTCCACATTCCTCGTCATTTTATGGGAAAATTAGACTTCATCACTTTCTCCACTTTCTTAATGGCAGGAGTAGCATCTTCAAGCATCCGCTGAATAAAATATGTTCCAACATTGTAAGAGATTCACAGGTACTAAACAAAGCCATTATTTGTATCCTTTTAAATGCTTGCATTCCTTTGGGACATTTTGAAAATTCCGGCAGAACCTCCCCTGTATTTAGAGCTCCGGTTTTATACATACATACATACACAACTTCTAGGATTTCACATCAATTTGTACAAGAATCAAACAAATCAATATTTCTGCAGCAGCTCTTCATTTACCCTCATAGAACAGAGAGGTTTGATGGCGATTGTCGGCGATCATCCTTTGCTAATGCTGATGACGAATAGGAGGATGTTGTCACCGGCGTGCGTCACGGGGCGATGTCGATTCGATGCCAATTGATGATAGCGATCACACGGAGTGCCCGGGTGTTGATGCTGGCGGTGTTGATGTCGAAGTTGATGCAAGGACGGCGTTTGATGCCGGATGTTGGCGGCGACAAGCGAACAGCCGGGTGCTTGATGGCGATAGCGGGCTGCGAGAGGCTCTTGTCGAGTCGCGATGGCGTGAGTGGGCTCGCTGCGGCCGGCGTCTTGTGATGGCGATGGCCGGTACTGCGAGGCTATCGATTGTTGGCGGCGATCATCTTGGCCGCTCGGGTTATTGTTGCAGCGACCCAATTGATGCCGGAGGCCGAGTCTTGGCCTGAGTGCGCATAAATGGGTTCGCAGTGGTGGTGTTGAAAGGTGGTGTTGATCTGGATTGGCCGGTTCTTTGCCGCAGATGGGTGTTGATGATGCCGATGTTTATGTCGTAGCGGAGTTGCTGCGGATGGGTGTTGATGGCGCCCGATGTCGATGTGTTGTTGATGCGATATTGGGGTGTTGATCACGGCTATTTGCGTCGTTTGTTGATCACGAGAAGGCGTAGGCGCGAGTCGCGTCTTGATGGCGAACACCGAGTTGATCTTGGGGCTGCGTGTGGTGGTGTTGATGCCGTCTGCTTTGTAGATGGAGGAGTTGATGCGGGCGGCAGAACCGCAGGTAGCAGCTGAGGGGAAAGCGAGGAGCGGCTGGCGTGGCGCGCAGCGCTGCCTTGCAGCGCCGCTGGCGCCTGCAGCGGCACTGCGCCTGCTGTAGCGGCTCATGCTTAGCAGCTTCTTGTATGGCGGCCGATTGAAGCCGAACGGTGGCCGGTGGATTTGCAGCGTGCTGCGTTCTCATGAGGACCGTCGATCGGCGGCCGGGCGCGGAGGAGGAAGCGAGCCAAATTCGTCATGTAAGCGGAGGAGAATGGAGGCTGTGGAGGAGGAGAAGTGCGGCTGCCAGTGGCTTAGCGCAGCGTCAGCGGCGGTGTATGATGGTGGGAGGCGTCTTGGCGGCGGTCGTCTTGTGAGAGAAGGCCCCGAATTTTTTATTTTCTCATTTCTCTCCCCTCTTCATGTTGGCTGCCCCCCCTTATATATATAAAAATTTCATTCCAACCTCTTCTTGGTTTGATTTTTTTTTTGTTTGTTTTGATTTTATCTGCTCAAAACCATTTGATCTTATCCCCCACAAGAATTTTGACTTTGACTTTATCCTTTATTTGGAATTATCCCTTTTATTATTATTATTTTTTTTAAAAAAATTAATTAATTAATTAGTCAATTAATTAATTAATTAAAAATTTGCCTCGGGATTAGCATTCTTTGCCTCGGGATTGACACTCTCATGATGCTTCGAGATGGGTATTTTGCCCACCTCAAGATTTGTATCATCATCCTCATTTCTCGAGATTTGTACTCGGGCGATCCGGGAACTTGCTTCGAGATTGGTATTCTCTGATCTGCCTCGGGATCTGTATCCTCATGACGCCTTGGGATACGTTCTCAGGGGCAATTTTGGAATTTGTGTTTGCCTCGAGATATGTTCTCGGAGGCAATTTTGGGATTTAAGATCGCCTCGAGATGTATTTTCTCGGGCTATCTTAAAATATGACAGGATATATATTTTTTATTTTGAAATAATTTGATTTCAAAATAAATATTTCATTTAAATTTAGAGCCATGAAATATATATATTTTTTTTGGCTCTTGAGACATTTATTTATTTATTTATTTATTTTTTTTTTTTTTTTTTGATATAAACAAGAGGCTTGGAGATTTCTTCATCAAGCCATTAGAGGAGAAGAAGGGCAAGACATTAGGAATGAATCAAAGAATCCATCAACGGTATATGCAATAGCTTCTCTTATTATGAACTCTTTGATTTCTCTCATCTTTGCATTGGATTTATGCTCTCCTCTCATGGAGAGCTAATTTTGTAGATACTTGGGTGTTGATGACCCTTTGGATATGGTTTAATTGATGAATACTTTCTATATATGAATGCTTTGATGAATCTATATGTCTATTTGATATTTTAATGTATGTTAATCCTTCTACATTGCGAGAGCCAGAAGGGATTTTCGTAGTCGATATGGGGTAAGAAGCGAGCGCCTCCCCGTATGTAGACCATCTCCAATTGAAGGGATTATGAGTATACTGGGAGCCCAAGTACTAAGGAGAGCAAGTCCTTTAGATGTATTATTCCTATAATTCCTCCAAGAATTAGGTTCCCTAAAACATCATTGGCAAGGGAATTGGGATTAGTAATTCACCTCGAGAGAGGGAGTGAAAGCACCTTAGGAACCTTGCAAAGAATTCACCAAGTATCATCATAGAAATTTTCATCCATCCTTTAGAAATTCAAGGAGGAATCAATCACCCAAGTATCCCCTTCTCATGATCATTTGACATCAAGAATAATTTTATCCGATTGCTTGTGTTTGCAATTTCTTAATTAAGAGTTTGGTCAATCACTCACTTTTGGATCGACTAGATAGTAGGCAAATAGTGGGTACTATTACTTCCATCTCCCTAAGGATCGATAACCAGACTTTTCAAGAGTCCACTATTATTATTTGATTACTATCCATACACCTGCTATTGTATCACATCAAGTTTTTGTTGTCGTTGCCGTGGAGATTTGGACTACTAGGAAAGCTAGGAGTTACTAATTTAGTCATTTTTTGTTCCTTTCGGTATTTTACTCTTTGTTCAATTGAATTTCTAGAATACTCATCTTTCTCATTATATTTGGTTTGTGAGGTATCGATTGCATGACCCACCAAAATCCACAAGAGTTGGTTAAGGCGGAAAGTGAGATTGAGAAGACACTACATCGAAGGTTGAAAGAAGTCAAAGAGTCAATCCCAGGACCTTCTTCTGAGGGAGAAACTTCTATACCTATTGAAACTAGTGTTGAAGTTGAAGAAGCTCCAGTCTTGGTACAAAGAAGGCAAACCCTATCTGAGTATAGAAAGATCCACTATACGAGGAGAAGAATTAGGTGTGCACCCTCCAAATGTGAATATATGAGATCAAGGCCAGCACCATGAATATGATAAAAAATTCAGCTTTGTTTGATGGAAGGCCGGAGGAAGACCCACATGCTCACATTGCCAAGTTTGTTCAAATTTGCAATATGTTCAAAATCAATGTGGCTTCCAATGACGCCATAAGACTGAGGTTGTTTCTATTCTGTTTGAGAGAGGGAGTCTACAGATGGCTTACTTTACTTCCCCCAGTGTCTATTTGAACATGGCCTGAAATGATTGATAAGTTTATTGGCCAGCATTTTCCACCAAGCAAGGTCGCAAAGCTTAGATTCGACATCTCTGCATTCAAGCAAGGGCCTACTGAGACTTTCTTTGAAGCTAATGAGAGGTTTAAGGATTTAGTCCGTTATTGCCCTCAATATGGGTTAGACCCTTGTGCAAAGATCCGAATATTCTATAATGGGCTAGATAATTCAACACGACAATTAGTTGATGCCATCGCTGGAGGTTCTTTAGGAAATAAGTATCCCAATGAAGCCGAGAAAATTTTCGAAGACATGGCTAGTAATGAGGCTCATTGGTCTACAAGGGGAAAACAAGTTAAAATAGTTGGTTCATTGGATGAAGCTACTTTCACTGATGCCGCTCTTGTTGAGAAATGAGAGGTCTTGGCAAGGAAGATTGATGCACTTATAACCGGTAATAGCTCAAGACCAACTCCGGTGATGTTTTGTACTACATGTGGTGGGGGACATGAAGTATCCAACTGCCTCATTGCTAGCATTGAAATGGCTCCTATGGAGCAAGTACAGTACATGGGCAACAATCAAAAGTAACTGGATAGACAATATAGAGCATCCGCCCCCAAATTGAATCATCCCTCTCTTTTATATGGCAATCTCCAAGGAGGACAATATCCACCGGGATTCCAACACCCCTTAAAGCCTCAAGAGCAAAAGCCTACCATGGAGGATCTCTTGATGAAATATATGCAGAGCAATGAGACGATAATTAGAAATTTGCAAGCCTCGGTACAAAACTTGGAGAATCAAGTGGGGCAAATGGCCAAAGCTCTTTCAGACAGGCCTCAAGGAAGCTTGTCAGCCAATACGGAAGAAAAACCACGTAACATCTCAAGGCGATCACATTGAGGAGTAGGAAAGAAGTAGACTTGCCGGTGGAGAAACCCCAAGATAAAAACATCATTGTAATTGAGGACTCGACACCCATTGCTAATTCCGAGGAGATGGGGAAGGAGCTAGAAAAAGTGGCGGATGCACCATCTATGCCCCCTTACCAACCTAAGGTACCATATCCAGCAAGGTTGAAGAAAGGAAAGGAAGATGCTAAATTCACAAAGTTTACAAGCATGTTGAAGAAATTGTACATAAATTTGCCATTAGTAGAAGTTTTGGCTCAAATACCCAAGTTTGCAAAATTCATGAAAGAACTTCTATCCAATAAAAGGAAATTAGAGGATGAAGTTGCCATCACATTGAATGCCCAATGCTCGGCCATTTTGCAACAAACTATGCCCAAGAAGTTGAAAGATTCGGGTAGTTTTGTTGTCCCTTGTGTACTTGGTGAAGGAATTGTAAAGAATGCTTTGGTGGACTCCGGGGTGAGCATTAATGTAATGCCGTATAAGTTGTACAGGAAGCTTGGCCTTGAAGAACCGAAACTAACTTGGAAATGACATTACAATTTGCCGATTGATCTCAGGAGGCGGCCTAAGGGGACTAGTTGAGGATGTGCTTATCCAAATCAAGCAATTTGTCTTCCGGGCCCGATTTTATACTCCTAGATGTTGATGATGATGTTGATGTTCCAATCATTCTTGCTACCGCTCAAGCACTTTCGAAGGTCATGCACAAGGCAAGCTTGCATTAAGGGTAGGAGATCAAGAGGTTTTATTTAAGCTACCGGATGCGATGAAACACACAATGACTCAGGATGATGCCTCATATTGTGTCGATGATGTTGATATACTAACCTCCGAAAGTGCATAGAAGACTTGTTAATGGATTTGATCCACTATACCATTATTTGGGAGAAGAAGAAGAGAAACACGAGGAATCTCTAGAAGATTCTACTCCATCAATGGTCGAGATAATGAAGGCAAAGAAGAAACAAAGATTTACTTGCCCTACAAGAATTTGGAAAAATGTGAAAGAAAAATGGGTAAAATCATATCTTCAACTAACAATGCTTCAAGAGAAAACCTGTGTATGAGAAAAACAATTGCCCCATTTACGCTTAACTTGGGCATGTTGTTATTTGGACAATGTTTTAAGGGAGGAGTCGGTGAGAACTTGAGGTATTTGACCCTCCATAGCAGAGGTAACTTAACCGAATGCACGTCAAGCTAGTAACGTTAAACAAGAGCTTCTTGGGTGGCAACCCAAGTCTTAAAATTTTCTTTGTAAATTTATTTGTGATTAGTTAGTGACGCCGGGCGGGGTAGCGATTATCCCGCGGGCTAGCCGAGTCCAAGGACCGCAAGGAAGAACAAACGCAAAACCAAAAGAACCGAGGAGAAAATACTGAAATTCAGAAAAATATTATTAATCAAAATTCAATAATGAAAAACTAACCCACAAGCCGGGTTAAATAGCCTCAAAAGATTAACCTAGAAACCTTATCATCTAATCTAAATTTGCTAAAATTGACAAATTATTATTTAAAAGTAAACTTATCTAAATTTAAAACTCTAAACAAATTAGATAACTCCTAAAAATCCGAGATCAAATCGGATTCAAATCATATCCTAATTTGGCATATTAAAATTTTACCAAAAATAGAAAAAAGACCAAAAACCCTAATTCGGCGGATTAAATATTTTTAAGAAAAGAAAAAAATAACTAAAATTATCTCAAATATGAAATCTCCATATCGTGTAATGCTTGTACTTAAAGAGTTTTCCAAATTGGGGTCGACGCCGATTCGAGCATATCGGTAGCCAAAGTTATGGCCAAAATACTGAACCACACCAAAAACCGACCCAATCTTGGAATTGACTCGGTAACTTCCCGTCTTTACGTTGACCCGCCAACCCGGCACCAACATTTTACTCGAGCCTCCTGCATCAGTCACCCCTGTTTGGAAAGAACTCGACCTCGAGTTCGACTGCACCTCTGTTGGTGGGTTTGGATCTCCGTGCTTAATTTCAATCAAAACCCTATAGACAGAAAGTACGTTAGTAGTGTTGGTTACAGGGCCAGGAGGGTTTTCCTCCCATTGAGATACCAACACAACGCTAGTCCCATCATCGTCATAGATAGGCTCACCAATCTCCTCCTCGGGCTCGCCAATTTCCTCTTCGTAGTCATCATAGATGGGCGAGATCTCCTCCTCCACATCATCGTTGAAGATTGGGAAAATCTCCTCCTCCGCATCATCGTTGAAGATGGGCAAGCTCTCCTCATCCACACCATCCTCGTAGATGGGTTGGTAGATGGATTGGCCAAACCTCTGATCGGTATGATTATGAAATTTTGGACTTCCTCGGTAGGAAGCGCCATGACAACTACGATCAAAATCGATGTACCGGACGCCTTCTAATAATTTCTTGACTTGCCATTGCAAATCTTTGATCATCAAGCGTTGGGTTAACTCCGCGACTTGCCTTTGTAGATCCTTGTTCATCGCCTCCAGGGCGCTCAGGTCACGATATTGGACTTTCTCAGCCGGAACCTGTCCAACCGATGACCTCGACCACCAGTCATTGATGTCGATAATGACACTTCCCAGGAAGATGATGAGCTCTGGTACCAACTGACGCCAAGCGGGGTAGCGATTATCCCGCGGGCTAGCCGGGTCGAAGGACCTCAAGGAAGAACAATCAAAAAACCAAAAGAACCAGAGAAAATACTCTGAAATTCAGGAAAATATTATTAATCAAAATTCAATAATGAAAAACTAACCCACAAGTCGGGTTAAATAGCCTCAAAAGATTAACCTAGAAACCTTATCATCTAATCTAAATTTGCTAAAATTAACAAATTATTATTTAAAACTAAACTTATCTAAATTTAAAACTCTAAACAAATTAGATAGCTCCTAAAAGGCTGAGATCAAATCGGATTAAAATCATATCCTAATTTGGCATATGAAATATTACCAAAAATAGAAAAAAGACCGAAAACCCTAATTCGGCAGATTAAATATTTCTAAAAATAGACAAAAATAACTAAAATTATCTCAAATATGACACCCTATGTCGTGCGCGCCGTAAAGAGTTTTCCGAATTGGGGTCGAACGCGCGATTCTGATATCGGTAGCAAAAGTTATGTTCAAAATACCGAACCACACCAAAAATCGACCCAATCTTGGAATTGACTCGGTAACTTCCAGTCTTTACGTTGACCCGCCAACCCTGCACCAACATTTGACTCGAGCCTCCTACATCAGTTAGATTATTTGTGTCCGCAATAAGTGATGATATGTATCATTCTACATTCAAGTCATCTTGTATCATCATACTGATAGTGCCCATTTTATAGCCCCAGATCTTGAGAATTTTGTTAGATCGCGCTATGGAGTCAAGAATGACTTTTGGTATTGGTTACATATGCCAAATCTAGGTGTATACGGGGAGTCATACGGTCTTTTATACGGGCGTTTGGCACCACATGAGAAGCATAGGGGATAGTATACGACCGTATAGAAACTTGTATTGACCATAATTGCATACTTTAAAATCTCCAGGTCCATACGGAAGACTATACAGTCCGTACATCAGATAGTATGATCTCCAAGTGCCATTATACGGGAATCCATGCGGTCATTTGATAAACTGTACAGACCCATTATTCACTTCACGAATTTCAATGCATACAGTTTGTTATACGGTCCCATATACGACCCGTATAACCCAACCAGTGAAGTGTATAGCCTAATATATGGTCCATATATGGGAACGTATGGGGTCATACAATTAAATAAAATTAGGGCGTTATACATCGCGCCCTTTTATCTCTTTAAAACTTGAGAGCTGACCCCACTTCTCCCTACTCTAATCCATAAGTTTCCTATATCGAGGCGATTCTTCTCTTTGATTTTGGGTTTTCTTCATCCCTAGGTACGTGCATTCTTACTCGATCTATCAATGAAATCCATCATTTTTCATGTTTAGAAACCTAGGTTTTGATTTGATGATTTACAAGATGAATGTGTAATTTTAGACTAATTCTAGGCCATGATACTTTGATTCAATGCATGTATAGAGTCTAGGGTATGAAATGGATGTTTTTGGATGTATTTGGGCCAAGGAAACATCATTCTTTGTTAGCGCCCTTAAGCCCCAGAGCCTTTATCTGACCCATACAAAATCCTGTATGGCTCCCATCCAGGATTATATGCTATGATATACGGCCCGTGTGAGGGCCTGTATAGGGCCAATCATCGACCGAAATGCATGTTTTCATTTGATCTCTTGATATTTTCAATTGCACTGACATCCTTTTCAATTCCAGATATGCCTCAAAAGCAGATCGCCCAAAAAAAGCGCAAGACCTGAGAAGGTTCCTCGTCTGGTATGCCACAGTTTGAGGAGTACTTATTCCACAGTTATCATCGTCTTACCGCCAAACCCTTCGGGCGTACACGTTTCATTGACTGGGGAGTCCTCGGTCAACTAAGGATTGCGGATCGAGTTCGAGGGATGATTTCTGTTGACGGCTGGGACAATGTGTTCTCCATCAACCATGAGGTGTTTCGCGACGCTACGTTGGAGGTCCTGAGCACTTTCGAGGCCGACAGGAGCACCGTGTCGAAGCAATCCCTTACTACCATATCATTCCAGTTCTTTGGGGAGTTGAGGACTATGAGCTACACACGTTTCTCCATGTAGATGGGGTTCTATGACCGCGAATCCATCCACACCGACGAGTACAAGGGGCTCCTCACCGCCTTCCTTAAGCACATCATTACGCTTAGCCGATATTAGCTCCAGCTTGGAGGGCTCTAGGGGAACAACAAGGCGTTACCCATATATGATCTGGTCCACCGCTACATCCATGCCCTGGTTAGTCTCACCATCGCAGGGAGGGATGATAGAATTGGCGTCGTCATAGTCACCGAGCGCTTTCTTCTGTACATCATCTTCGAGCGAGTACCTATCCATCTGGGATATGTGCTCGCTGACTATTTGGTACACCATGGGCAGAGCACCCGTCTCAAGGCCATCAATGTGGGACCCTATTACGGAGGACATACAGCGGCTGCAACTTATGGCACCACTGAGGATGAGCACTCTGTGTTAGATGGGGCTCATCGATCATTCTGACAGCTGCTACACACTTTTTGGCTAGGGAGCAGATAGTTCGATGATCATGAGTCCGACTCTAAGGACTCCAATCCACCATCACCTGCTGGCCAGCTCCATTTCTTAGCTTCCAGGAATTGTTTAGAGAGATTGGAGAAGCAGGTGTCAGATTCCTGACCGCCCGTGACACCATCCTTGATGAGCGGTAAGATGAGAGTCGAAGTTCCGTGAGGATCAACATCGGTTGAGGGATCGATTCACCGAACTCTCCTCTTCATTCATGACAAGCACCCTTTGCACCACCCCCTCCATCTTAAGTACCACCAGCACCAACATCGATGGATGACGAGCCCTTCCTTGGATGATTGAGACATTCATTTACTTTTATGTGTTATGTTATTTTTTTCTTTTTGTGTCATGTGGACATGTTTTCATTTTCATGTACTGTTGTACTTTGTAGCAAGGGCATCACCCTGCTACACTTATCTTTATCTTATACTTATGTGGTTTTCATTGATTCCTATCTTATCGGAGTTATGGTAGTTTCTCCTTTATTGTAGATTGGGAACATGTATGCACACTTCTCGGCGATTCGCCTCGTAATCAATCCATAAAATCCTAGCGGCACACCAAATTAACAAGGGAAGTTTCAGTTCACCTTTCTCCATACTCTATTTTGATTCAAGTTCATTAGTACATTGGGGGCAATTTATGATTTTAAGTGTGGAGATGGGTAACTACCTATCCACTTTGGCATCTATTGCCAAATTCTAAGTGTGGAGATAGGTGGCCATTTATAAAATTCATTATAAATCTTTATATGATAACATGCATAGTATACACCAATGAGGGCCTTGTTAGGAAAAACCTTTACATGATTCTATTTTCAGTCCACCATCTTAGTGCTCAATTTTAAAATTTTCCTCATGAAATACCATGGGCACCTACAGACAATCTTTGTGACACTCATAATCTTTAGAGACAACAGATAATCCATTGCCATGTTCTTTTGACTCTAATAGCTAAGCATCATTCTCAATGGCTCCAAGAGCTTTTGTGGCACTAGTTTTTTTTCTAACCCCTCATAATATAACCTAGTGGACAAGCAAGAGGAGAATAAAGTAATTTGTACATAGTAGTTATAGAACAATCAAGACAATGTTTTGCTACTTGTGGATATGAAGTAGTTGGGAGTTCTGTCTCCTAATCAGAGCGCTCTTCAATTCGAAAAGTCACCACATAGCATGAACACATTTAGGTAGAGTTGTGACCACTTGAGTAGCTAAATGTTCTGGTGCCTAATCACCATGGATACCTTGCAAAATGGAGGAACTACAGTCTACATTGATATTTAGCATGAGAAAGTCGGATCCAGTAGGGATGCCCTACCCGAATAAAAAAAAAAATTCCCTCAAACTTGTCTACCAGTCATCTAATAGGGGATAGTTCTCACAATTTTGGGCCTCAAGAACTCTCTAGAGTCCATTGAGAGCATACTTGTCTTGCTAAGACTTTAGAACATGGCGTGTGGAGCGAACAAGCTTTGTTTAGGGCTATATTGAAATATCACGAGGTCAATCTAAGCCCTGGTGTGGAAATAGAGGAACATACATTTTGATGGTGAACTTGAAATAGAGTTGATGCATAATTTCTATTGCTCAATATTGAACACTTATCTTCTTTTGTTAATTTCTTTTCTTTACTTGAGGACAAGCAAACCTTTAAGTATGGAGATATTTGATAAGTGTTCAAATGAGCGCAATTCTATATCACATTTTTATAGCCCGCAAGTACTAAAAAAGTGTTATTCTTGATAAGCAGGGCAAAAACACATAGCACTAGGAGAAAGGAAGCATTTCAAGGGAAATTGATGCCAATATGGACTAAATTTGGAAAAAGCACCCAGGCATACGGGCATCCATACGGCCTGTATGAACCTGGAGAACCAAGGGTCTCTACAAGCAATCTCCCAGGACCGTTCACTACCCCGTTGAACTTATATGGGATTTTATACGACCTGTCGTACGGCCGTACGAGGTGACCTGGAGTCTATACGGGCTCATATATAGCCCGTATGCAGACCCGTATAACGTAAGTTTTCAGCAGACTACAGACCCAAGCTAGGAAAAATCGGTAAAACACACTCTAAAACCCTAGAGGGGTATAAAAGCCAACTAATTAGGGTTTTGAGGGGGGAGAGCAGCTTGGGGGAAAACAATTCTTGATTAGAGGCTTGGAGATTTCTTCATCAAGCCATTAGAGGAGAAGAAGGGCAAGACATTAGGAATGAATCAAAGAATCCATCAATGGTGTATGCAATAGCTTCTCTTATTATGAACTCTTTGATTTCTTTCATCTTTGCATTGGATTTGTGCTCTCCTCTCATGGAGAGCTAATTTTGTAGATACTTGGGTGTTGATGACCCTTTGGAAATGGTTTAATTGATGAATACTTTCTATATATGAATGCTTTGATGAATCTATATGTCTATTGGATATTTTAATGAGATGTTAATCCTTCTACATTGCGAGAGCCAGGAGGGATTTTTTAAGTAGTCGATATGGGGTAAGAAGCGAGCGCCTCCCGTATGTAGACCATCCTCCAATTGAGGGATTATGAGTATCTTTGGGAGCCTGTGTACTAAGGAGAGCAAGTCCTTTAGATGTATTATTCCTATAATCCCTCCAAGAATTAGGGTTCCCTAAAACATCATTGGTAAGGGAACTA
The DNA here is from genome assembly GCA_026586065.1 of Dioscorea zingiberensis. Classification (NCBI taxonomy): domain Eukaryota; kingdom Viridiplantae; phylum Streptophyta; class Magnoliopsida; order Dioscoreales; family Dioscoreaceae; genus Dioscorea; species Dioscorea zingiberensis. The sequence continues at coordinate 35,539,073 of CM048820.1, read as the reverse complement.
GGATTAGTAATTCACCTCGAGAGGGAGGGGTAGAAAGCACCTTAGGAACCTTGGCCAAGAATTCACCAATTATCATCATAGAGAGTCTCATCCATCCTTTAGAAATCCAAGGGAAATCAATCACCCAAGTATCCCCTTCTAATGATCATTTGACATCAAGAATAATTTTACCCGATTGCTTGTGTTTGCAATTTCTTAATTTAGAGTTTGGTCAATCACTCACTTTTGGATCGACTAGATAGTAGGCAAATAGTGGGTACTATTACTTCCATCTCCCTAAGGATTGATAACCAGACTTTTCAAGAGTCCACTATTACTATTAGATTATGACCCGTATACTTACGGTTGTATCGCATCATGAGACATGCGTCAGGTTCTTTCTTTGCTTTGTGATTAGTCTGTTTCCCCAACACAACACACACCCTCAAAATCTTATACCGCATCAGTCCTGGCACACCCCTCAGCAGTCCCGACACATACACTACCGTCATCCGCAACACGAGATTCTAAGCCGACCAACCACCCATCACACTAGTAGTTTCTCTTAAGGAATGTTTTATTTTGGGAGGATAAGGAGTTGTATTTATTTCTACGAGTTAGCAATGGTTTATCCCTGCTACTCTTTTGTTCTTTTGTTATGGTTACTCTATCATTGTTTATTTAGTTTTTTCATTCTGAGGCTCATGCTATTTTGCTTGATCTCTCTTCCCTCGGAGGATTAACAAGAAACATTTTGTGTATGTTTTGAGAACTACCTCGGGCTGTACAACAAATCGAAATCATCAAGTTTAAACAGGAGAAGTTTAATTGGTCATCTCCTTAGTTTTTGAATTTATTCATTATTATTTGCATTAAGGGCAATGCAATATTTTAAATGGGGGATGGGTATCTAGCTAGCTATATTTTATTTCGTTGAAAATTTCTATAAAAAAAGGCATGCTAGTGCACACTTAGAATCTGTCAAAACTCTAAGTGTGGAGATGGATAATTAGGAATTCATTTCATATCTTTATAATTTATGCTTAATGCATACAATGATGGCACTGTACGAAAATTATCAATTTCATGTTACTGTTAGTTTACACCAATTAAGCAAAAATAAAAAATTTATTGTTTTCATTTTTCCTATGAAACATCTTGGACACTTAGAGAAATATGACAATAAAATTCTTTAGTGACATAAAATAATCCAATGCCATGTGTTTTTAACCCGGTTTGCTAAGTACTAATTTTCAATGGCTCCAAGAGGTTTCGTAACACAACTTCTAACCCCTTCATTTTAATTAGTGGACAAGTAAGAGACAATTTATTAAAGTAGTAGAATTGTGGAAATAATAAGGAGAATGTTCCGCTATTCGTGGTAACAAAGTAGCTTGGGGTTCTAGCTCCTAATAAGAGTGTGCCTCAAGTCAAAAAGTTGCTTGTGAATATGAACGTACCCATGTAAAGTTGTAACCTTCTAAGTAGCTGGGTGTTCTGGTGCCTAAATAGCATGTGCATCCCTCAGAAAAGAAGGTCTATATTTTACATTAGTATTCAATAAGGGAAAGTCGGAGCTGTTAGGGATGCTCTACCAAAATAATAATAATAATAATATAAAATATTTTAGTTCATTTAGCTATGTAATTCTCAAGCCTGTCCACCATTTTCATTGTTTGGGGCGGGTCATTTCATTTTTAGAGTCCCAAGATCCTTCTAGAGTCTATTGAATGTATACTTGTCTTTTTAGGATATTCAGGAATATGGTATGTTGAGTGAAAATAATTTTTCTTCTCTAGAGCCATATTAAAATTACGTCACAGATTGATTTGAGCCCAAGAGATAGAAATAGAGAGATGCATATATCGATGGTGAGACTTTGAGTAGGATGGAACTACATTTACTTTATAGCCTGAGGTTGAACACATATCATTGCTTTAATTTTTCTTTGTTTGCTTGAGAACAAGCAAACACTTGAGTGTGGAGATATTATGATAATCGTCCAATTGACTATACTTTTATACTATTTTAATTCTCATTTTTGCATGCTATCAAAAGGAATTATAGGCCATCGATATTGAATTTATGTTGATTTTCACTTACAGGGCATTGGAAGGGTTTAAGAGCATGAAGGAAGAAATTCGACATCAATCTAAAACAAGGCACAGATGAATTTACACGAGTGTGCATACAGAAGCACACTCCCGTGCAGCAACACCGTGGACTAGTTCCTTCAGGCCCGCGCAAGCACGCGCCCGCACGAAGATGGTCATGGATCTCAACTGAAGTATGTGCATGTGTATGACCATACCAATACCAGTGTAGATCGGTAATCAAATATGAGTTTATCCAAATTTTAAAAGATTTCGATTGAAGATCACGTAGGCGATCATTTGGATCCGAGACAGAGTCTTTAAATAGAAGATTATTAGGGTTTTCAGGGAGGCCGTGATCATCCACTTTCACAACTCATCTCGTGGCGGTGAGGGGATTGAAGGGAAGCTCCATCACACATCTTTGCACACTGCCAACAGTGGAGGGAACAATATTTGATATTATGTTTGCTTTCCTTTCCTCTTATTTTATTTTGGATGTATGTTCCCCTCTAATAGGGAACTAATTTGTTATATGCTTGGGTATGTTGAACTACTAGGTTATGATTTAGTTTACTTATTTAGATTTTTATTTTTGATTGGTTGCTTGAATAATTGAGATCTATTGAATGTTTTACGTGCATTGAATTTCTATGTTGCGACAACCCTGACTTTCAATCTTGATTTATCGGGGGAAGAAGCGAATGCCTCCCCGATGAAGATATATACTTTAATTGCAGAAATAATCATGATCATACAGAGAACTCGGGTGTTTAGGCGAGAGACTCTTTTAGATGTATTATTCCCATGATTCTTCCAAGTTATAGGTTCCCTAGAACATAGTGCGGTGAGGATACTAGGTTAGTAATTCACCTTGATAGAGGGTATGAAAGCATTATAGGAACCCTTGGTCCATTATCCTTCAACCATCAGTTTAAAAATCTACTTCTAAATATTCGCATGACAACCTGGAGAGGATACATTGCCTGTGTATCTCCCTTCTTGATTGATTACCCCTTGTGATTTCATCTTGACTTCATACCGCTTTAGATTTCTTTAGCTTAGATAGTTAGGTTAAAATCCCACCAAAACTCTGATTAGACTAGGTGTTGGAGGATTAGTGTTTTTGGTAATATTCCTCGGTCCCTAAGGATCAATATCCGACTTTTAACGTCTACTTTATTACTTGTCCCGGCCCATGCACTTGCGGTAATGAGCACACACATCAGGCCTTATCAATCGTTATGTCGCCTTAAATCAGCTGAATGAACTAGTGCTCCACTTTCGCTTCAACATCTTTGTGGAAGAAATATTTGCTGTAGAATACTACTTTGTATTGCTCCTAGATCTCGAACGGTATATCTCCTCCGAGTCGCATCCTCCATATAGCCAATTCTTAGTGGTGCCCTCAAGCAAGAATGCTATAAACCTACTCAGTCAACACCTGAGATTTGCATCTTCTCGAACGTTTTCTCCATCTTTGGGATCCAACACTCGATTATCTGCGGCTCCATAGTCCTCTCAGAATGGGACGGTCCTGTCCTTTTATCACATCGCTTCTTTGGTTGGGTGTTGCGTCTTGACTCACAGTACTCCCACTACTCGTATACCAAGCTCATGACCTCAGGCATCATCTCTATCGTAGCTATAGTGCGTGCGTATCCATCTATGTCAGGTCTCACCATCAGTAGTTCCTCGTCGTTAGGATGAGCAGGTCCGTCTTGCTCCTCCACCACATCATTTGGGTGTGGGTGTGTCGCTCCCCCCCTCCCCTTTCCTTTCCCCTTTAAGGGTTATTGGTGACAAGGATGACCCATCAGTACCGTCGACTAAAGTCGACCCGCGATATATTCTTGGGATCTAGGTGCCGGCAATCACTGACTCCCATCTGTCTAGCCCTGGTGCAAGGATCCTGCTCCCTCGGCCTCTCCCCCTAATATTGAAAAAGCCTTCAATAACTTCGCCAACTGCTCTATAATCTGCTGTATCTCCGAGTCACGCCTCCACATAGGAGGAGCCTAAGATACTTCCCTTTCCTTATCTCTACTCTCGGGGTCACTATGTTTGGCTCCTCGACTGGGTCAACACGTGGTACCCGAGGTAGCCTACCATATCCCCTCTTAGGCAACATTCAATAATAATACACGGTTATTCATTCCTTAAGTATTCTTGGAACACTTATCTCTAAATTATAGCTATCGATAAGAACTCTCAACCTATAGCTCTAACCACCAATAGGACTCTAAGACCTAGGGCTCTAAGTATATTAATCATCTCATCTAGACTTTAAAATCCTCCAAGCCCAGGTACTAATACCAACAAATGTTTGACCATACAAACATCTGTAAGTATAGTAAGTACCTAAGCTTTGATACCACAAATGTAGGAAAGCTAGGTCATACGGTATATTGGACCGTATGAAATTGTTGCTAGAATTGGTCTAGTAGCTTATCAACTTGCTCTACCAAAGGAACTGTCAAAGATTTACAACGTGTTTACCGTATCCATGTTATGGAAGTATGTACCAGATCCAACACATGTGATGGACTCATCTCTGGACATAGAAGAGGACTTGACATACGTGGAGGAGTCGGTGCAGATTCTTGATAGAAAAGAGCGTGTTGAGGAATAATGTAATACCAACGGTGAAGGTATTATGGCGTAATCATGTAACGGAAGAAGCTACTTGGGAAAGAGAAATCAGTATGCGAGCTTAATATCCCCACTTATTTTATTACTAATGTACGGAAATTTTGATGATGAAATTTCTTAAAGGGGAGGGGGGAGTGGGGGAGAAAGAGAGAAAGAGAACTGTAACACCCCAATTTTTCATGTAAATATATGTGTTAATAAGGAAATTTGAATTATATATAAATGGGATTAGAAGGGCTTGCATGTAAGAGTTTTAAATTAGGGATAAATCTACTATTCATCCCTGTATTTTACCACAATGTTCATTTCCATCCCTGTACTTTGAAAATGTTGATGCACGGTCACTATAACTAGATATTTTGTTCAATACTATCCCTGATGCTGACGTTATAGCACATGTGGCATACATATGAAATACAACCTATTTTTTTGAAATTTTTTTACAGGTGGTCGTATTTTGCTGACGTGGCATACGAATATAGCTTTTAAAAAAATGATAAAATAATTTTTAAATGGGAATTTAAAAAATGTTGACCTAGAAATTTATATTAAAAAATTAATTATATGATTATTTTTTAAAAAAATATTTTTTAAGAAAAATATAAAATAATTTTTCAAAAAATAATTTCATAAAAAATATATTTTTTAAAATAATTTTTAAAAAAAATTTAAATAAAATTAAATTATGTTTTTAAAAATAATTTATAATATTAAATAAATTTTATAAAAATTATTTTTTAAAAATAATTTTTGTTAAATATTTTTTTAAAAAACAATTAAATATATTATGAATTTTTGAAAAATATATTTTTTTTAAAAAAATTATATTAATTTTTTAAAAAATTGCCATATCAACATGCATTAAATTACCATTTAAAAATTATTTTACTATTTTAAAAAAATGCCATGTCAGCAAAATACGACCATGTGTAAATAAAATAATTGAAAAAAAAATATGTCGTATTTTATATGTATGCCACTTGTGTTGCCACGTCAGCATTAGGGATAGTATTAAATAAAATACGCAAAGTACGGTGACCGTATTGAACATTTTCAAAATACAAGTATGGAAATGAACATTAGGGGTAAGGTACAGGGATGAATAGTGGATTTATCACTTTAAATGAAAAGGCTTAATTAAAAAAAGGATTAATTACACTTTTCGTCCCTGAAAATGGTGTCATTGTTCACTTTTATCCTTGTATTTTAAAAATGTTCAATACAGTCCTTGTGTTTTAGGAAATTTTGTTCTTTTCGTCCCTAAAAATGGTGTCATTGTTCACTTTTATCCTTATATTTTTTAAAAATGTTACGTCACAGTCCTTGTGTATTGCGTGATTACATTTCTATTTTGGTCCCTAACATTGTATTGCGCATTACACAAGGACCGTATTGAACATTTTTAAAATACAAGGATAAAAGTGAACAATGACACCATTTTCAGGGACGAAAAGTGTAATTAATCCTTAAAAAAAACATCACATGCATTAATTTTTCTTCTAAGGTTATAAGTGTCAACCTATTATAAACTTTTGCAAGGATTCAAATGCAAAAGTTATAAAAACCTATGTTGATAAAAGACTGAATTCACAGTCAACATAAGGGCTTGAATTGGTGGTTTAGTCGGAGTAAACTCAACGACCGTGGCAATGGGATATAGTATTATATCATGAACGCCAAATAGGCCTCTATCGATCTCGTATAAACTACTACTTCAACACATAAGAATTATACCAAATACAAATAAATATCTCAAGTAGTAGCCTCACGATCTGACCAACTCAATCGCAGGCAAGTAAATATACGCATACCAGGCAACTAGCGAGTGTGAGAAGGGGTTTTTATTTAAAAGTCATAATGTTTTTAAACAAATAGTTTGGTAACTAAAAATCAGAGTCTAGAAAATTCCCTTCCCTAACTTGATACCGTAGAAATCTATGGCTCTATCACTGTGCCAACTCTGGTATAAACACATATGTCTACGTAAGGTGCTGGTGCATCGATATTTCTAATTTATTTATTATCATGTTTCTCAGCGTTGTTCAACTGTTTCACATGTATCTCATTCTCGATTACATATGAATAGGAAAACTGCTCATAATATAATTGACAAACCAGGTTTTGGTCCCTATACTTTGACAAATGTTCATTTCAGACCACACTTTAAAATCTTGATACTGCACTGTACTTTGGGGCTTTTGTTCGAATACATCCCTAGTGCTGACATGGTAGCACAAGTGGCATATGAAGTGTATGTAAATCCCTTTTATTTATAAATTCCACTGTTATCTCCGTATAATCTGTACTAGGAACTTCAGGCCTGACATCCAGGCATGGGCTTGCTCCTGTTTAGGTGCGGTCGGTTTTATTTAATTGCCTGATCTTATAAAGGACACTTCTACACTTAAGTCCAAAGTTCTATAAGATTTTCCATGCAAGTCCTTTATTCGTTTTTCAATATTTTAATCCTCATAATTAATGCATTAATCCCCTTTTCGACTAATTAATACTTTTAATCCCGCTCCATAATTTAAATTTCCCATTTTACCTCTATTAAATGAGATTTTTTTTTTTTTGATTTTTGGAGAGAAAAAATGCAGTGCATTCTAATTGTATTAATGTCACACCGCTACATCAACCAGGACGAGCGGATGTGAGACCGCCCGAGCCTAGAGTGCACCCAACCTGAAGGCTGTGTAATCTAATATCGATAACACATGCAGGACTGATATAACACAACAAAATAAACAATTATGTTTCTATATAAGTAAGAAATCTAACGATCCTATAACATAATATACATAATGTAATATCGGCCACCTCACCTCGAGATACTAACTCACCATGGACAATAGACCCTACCCACTTTTGGTATGTTAGAGCCAGCTACGCAGATCCATTGAACCCTAGATTTGTACCAATCAAAATCAACCCGGTCAGTTATCCTAACCCGTTCCTGCACATTCTATGGTAGGGGAGTTGTGAGCTAAAACTAGCCCACCGAGAGACATACATCACACTAGGGTCATATACAAAAAATAACAGATGTAACTCAAATATAATACTACGAAACAATAAATATGCTGGTCTATGCATATATCACTCATATCATAAAGTCTCATGTTAGTCAAAGATAATCCGGATGAGATGCTATTGAATCTCAACCTTTCATTTCACAAACACAAGTAAATGATATATAATATCATAATATGATTGGCATATCAAAGCTTAAACTATATCAATTATACCTACTCCCTATGCGCCCAACTTCAGCAGCACTAGCCATGCTCACATCTCATATAACTAGCCCGTAGCTGGTATACTAAATACTGGACGGTCCCTTTTAACCCCAAGGTTTCTCATGTAAGCCTCGACAAGCATATCTCGATTGATGCATACATGACATAGATATAGATTGATATTCAAAACATGCATAGTAGGCTCTGCTATTAGCAAATACAAATACATATTGAAAATATGTTCCAAAATCCATCGATAAAACATCAAGCATTCAAATCAAAATACTGAAATTCATCTGCAGTCAACTCACCTTAGGTCCCGAGCTATCTAAGCTTGATTGGATCCTCCTGTGTGATCCTCTACTTGTTTACCTCATCCTATGCATATAATAAGGATACTTATACCCTCCAGACGTTTTTAACTTAGATATGTATCAATTTTTATAACTCTTACTACACAATTTAATGATGCAATCAATTAAAGGCATCATAAAACAAGACCTCTCTTTGTGGTTCCAAAGAACCTAGACCTGCAAGACCTTCCACATCAAATGTGCATGGAGTCACCTTATTAATTAATTCTAATTATAATAAAACTAACTAAATGATTACCATGTATCAGTTTCTACTTAATATTGAATGCAGTCAAGGAGTTTCCACTCACAACCAAAAGGCAATAGATTCCATGGCCATGGTCTCTTCATGGCTGCTTCCATATTAAATGGTATCACTTAAGATGAAAAATACTAAGCAACCATGCATTCCCGAGTTTAATCAGAAAACATTAGACTCACCTATATTTATCGCGTTCATTGCTTTCTCTTAAGATGCTCATCAGGCTTAATATCCATTATAAAATGTCTGAGACAATTGTAACACTACATAGTGCCATGGCCCTTACTGATTTTTCACCTTATTCGGGTTCTTCACCCATTTTACTTCACCGCCAAGTTCTTCATACCTGACTGCTCGTGTACCAGGCATGATATGCAGAGCTCTAGCCTCCACAGTAACATAATAAGGATTTGCTACTATTATAGGTACTTTCTTAGTGGCACACAACTCTAATACAGGTTCATAGGGAGTGAACCACAAGATGGAAGGCCAAGTACTTCAGTGCTGAAATGGAGAAGATGTGGGTCCTCACTCACAACTCATCACTCACTCTACAACACCTTAATTACTACACCGGTGGTTCAACGGATGGGAATCATGAGGACTGAGGCTCATCTTCACCTAATTGAAGATTTAGAAGCTTGTAATTAGCATTCAATATGGCGTGAGCTAAAATTCAATCCTAAGCTAGGAGGAGGTGTAAGCGTGCATGGACACCTAGAGCTTCTCACAATATGCAACTGCCACCCAGAGGCTACATGCAAGTGTTGAAGAGCTATATATGAAGGCTCTTCTCATACTAACCATGCAAGAAAAGTGTGTCCGTTATTTAGAAACGCTTATAGGTTGGAATATTAATAAAACATCACAAGCAATTGATGCTTTAACCCATGATTTAATGAAGCTTTTATTTTTACAGTCATGGTTTATATGTAACCCAATACTTTTGCATATTATATATACTCAAATGTTTTAAGTCACAACGATTTGATTAACTTCCAAGAAAGTGGATGGTGACATAAGCATCTATTATTATTAATATTATTATCATCATTGGCATGTTGTAGTGGATGGTGACATTAGCATGTTTATGCAAATTTGAAGATAATTTATTATTATACTCCTAACCCATTTGCATGAACCCCTATACTTACTCATCATCAAAGTAGGAGCCCAATTAAACAAATTATATTATATATTTAATATAACTTTTCACTTGAGTAACTTATTTTTTAGGATAATTACAATTAAGATATTGGTCATAAATATTTCTTTTAATATTCTTAATCCCTATAATTAGCTCATTAATCTTATTTCCAACTAATTAAAATTTTTAATCCTCCTCATAATTTTATTTGCCTATTTTTATTTTATATATTTTATAGATTTAGGAAAAATCGGGTTATTACATTAAATGTCCATGTGTATAACGCCTGACCGAATCCCGGACCTCGAAGCACGTCAGCTACCGTGGTATTAAAGAAGAGATGAACTCAACTCAAATACAAGGCCTAATAATGTGATAAGCGGATAACAATCCATAAAAATAAATAAACTTCGTGTTCCAAGGAGCGTAGAGTCAGCAGGTCCATAGGCCCTAAAGCGGTCTGGGCCCTATCACGGGTCCTACCATAACAATGCTCACAAAAATAAAGATAAAGGAGACTCTTAAAACCTCGTGTCTCACATTGTCCTCCCCCTCGGGCTCCTCTCCCTCCTAAACCTCGGAATGCAGCAAAGAGGAAAAGAAAACACATGAGCTTTCGAACTGGAAAGCCCGAGTAAGTACCCCCTGCGGTCACAATGTCATAGATAGGAAATATGATAGCCAATGAGATCATAATATCAACAATATAGTCCTAGAGGTCTACCACCAGCGTCAAAGGTGCGACCCTCGATACGAAACCCTCGGGCTCGGTGGGTGAGTTCTAAGAGAACTCTAGGTTTTACCCTACCGTGATGTCCGACTTTTGGATGTAAATACACGACCTAGATGGTCGTTTGACCCTCCGGTCATAGGTCGGTGAGAGCGCCTCTCCTACGTGTTAACCGCGATTAGATTAGCCACCATGCCCATTACGGCAGGTAAGACCTCCAGGATTTGCTTCTCACGGTAAGGTACCTGTCCGGGAAAGTCGGGGGTCTGTCACTGAACATCCCTAATTTGGAACTTCCCTAGCTCCAGCGGAGTCGAAGGCGGTGGGACATAGCAAGCGGGGACACCAACGTCAGGAAACAAACATACATGTTCAGCAGAGTTCAAAAGCGGTATGAATAGCATGTGTGGTATCGGCGGGGTATGAAGCGAAATACACAAGAAGTCCAAGAAACCCTGCCAGTCACTAGGGTGAAAACTAAAGGCGTGTGAACTTACCTCTAGAGACTAAATGTCTTCCTGGTCTCCTTTGAAATGCATTACGTATCCCCTGAGAATATCTTGAACACACAAACCCTTATTAGAGTCAAGTTATCAACTTAGGTTCCTAGATCTCTAGTTTCAAGCATGTCCAACGTTCCTCATGGGCTTAGGCCAGCCTTAACGGGTCCTAAGGACCATCTCTCGGTTTAAGCGGCCACTTATTCCGCTTCGGATTGTCCCTTAGTTGACTTTTAGACCTATTTTGGTCAACCTAGTCAACCCTAGTCTACTGGTCGAGTCTAAACCCTTGTTGGTCATCTCTAGTCATTCTAGTTGAATTGGGCCCATTTCAAGCCCATTACACATTTTTACTTGGCCTTAACCCCTTTTCTAACTAAGGAAGGGCATTATGGTCATTTGTGTAATTTATGACCCTAATGTTTAAGGTCCTATCTTGTCTAGGGTTTAATTAGGCCCTTTGATTTATTTAGCAATCTTACCAAATAGTTCTCATAATTAAACTTAATCTTGTCACAACCATATAGCCAAGTTCAAGTAAAAACCATTGATTAACTTTAGTTAAACTCCTTAACTAAACAAGTTAATCTAATAAATTTTGTCACAGTAATAAAATTGCCACATAATCGTTTTAATCAACTTAATTAATCGATTATGTCACTTTACTATATGTTTGTGTAGTCTTTGTAATTAACTATACAAATTTATTCTTGTCACATAGAGTAATTTCCATTAACTTGTCACGCCAACAAAATCCTTCAATTATTTTTTTTTTAACTATATGAACTAGTTAATCAAATAATTGTCACACTTGTATAGTAACACTACTATAGTTAGAGACAAATTATTTTAATTGTCACACTAGCAAGATTTAAAAATCTTGTCAAGTTCTTTAAATCATTTTAATCAACCTAGTTGATTAATCGAATTAACTATGTCACACCCTATAGTTAAAATTATTTATTCACCATACTAGTTAATTAACTTGATTTTTATCGCGGCCTAGTTAATAACATTAATCTATTCAAAACAAATAATTAACTAGTTGCCACTTCTCAAAAAAATAGAGACAAATTATTTAATCAACCAATTGATTTCTATTTTGTCACACTTCCTAAGTTTTCTTAAGAATTATTTTAAATAATTAATTAATAACTGAATTAATTAATTAAAAACCATTATTATTTATTTGATTTTCTATATATTTTTCTCTTCTTCTTCGTTACTCTCTATCACGACGGGACGCCACCACCACCGATCTTCATCGCCGAAGCTCAGAGCACCGCCTGCGTTTCGTCCCTGCCGCCGTGAAGTCCCATCGACCACGGCCTCCTCCGGCGCCACCGACCTTCACCCCTAACGAGACTAACGAAACTCGGCCGACTTCTCCTTCCCGGGCGATCTCTCACGACTATAAGCATAAGAGAGCGACTCGAGAATATACTACGGAGGTTTTAGAATACTCACAAATGAGGTTGCCGAGATCGGAAACGCTAGAGTCGCGGAGAAGCACTTCGCTTATCACCGACGAAGCCACCGCGAGCGCAGCAATTCCAGCTCTCCAACCTGCATCGTTGAGCCCACCTTCCAGGACGCCGTGAGCTCAAAAGAAAACAGCCGCCAAGCACCTCCTTCGCTTTCGTAAATGCGGCGGAGAACTCAGCCTCCGATGATTCACCCTTTCACTGAGCTCTTCTCGCTTGGTGCATTCTCGAGCTACTACCCTCGCCTTTTTATGAGCGGAGGCGGAGGTCGGGAACGCTCTTTATTACGCGTCGCTGCAGAACTTCATGCGCCAACGGCCCAGCGGTGTTCGCGCGCAGTCCGTTCCAAACGGGTGAAGGAGAAGGGTGGTGGGCTCATATAGGATTCGCTCGAGGATAAAGGGTCGTGGATCGTTTGATTATGATCAAGGGCTACGATTCGATCACGGTTTCCCTGCATTATTGACGTTCTTTTGATTAGCCGTCGAGATATCTTTGAGATCGACGGCCGATGTCGATCCTTGTCTCGCGATCCATTAACCACAAGATGAAGCGGTTACCATTGCCCGTACCATGGGTTTACTCCCATAAAAGCCCTCTCCTCCGCGCTCCGTATGCGATCCACGATCGGATGGATTGTATCCCATTTCGACGTGTGGCTCGTGCATCGGCCTTTATAATGCCTCGAGATGAAGCATAGCTTCGAGATGTTTTAATCTCACTGCCAGTTCATTCTCTCTAATAGGGCTTTCTCTCACGAAATTTTATGAGAGGTCCACGACACTTTCAGAGTGCGCTTAGGTCCAAAAGGCGTGAGAGGGAAAATTTCTTTAAGGTCCGTCTCGGTTCTTTCAAAATTACTATTAGGTCCCTCACAGACCCCATAATAATTTTAATTTCCATTTTAATTTAAATATATCATTTAATCCCACAATAACACTAATCATGGAAATAATTTAAATATTATTTTCAAAGGAAATAACAAAGATATATTTATTTCCAAAATTCACGGATTTTACACCATGGTTTCATGAAGTGATCATGCCCAACTTGCCTTGTAATGAGATTACATTATCCCGGAGGAGGTTGAACATTGATTATACCTTAAATATACTGTTAACTATTCAAATGGATTTGGATTTAACTAAGCGCTTGGATGCCTTCATCGTGGCAAGGGAGAATGGAGCTTCTTCCATGTGTTTACAAAGCATGTAAGGCGAGGAGATGGGAGGGAAGCCATGAAGCCGTGGGGATCTAATCTCTTCTTCTTCTTAATTTATACCGATCGGTGAAACTCTGTCCCGCCAATGTTGCAATGTAGCCTTGGGATCCACGGAGAACCATAAGCGAAGCTAGCACGCTTGCTCATATCTCTCTCGGCATCCATGGCATCTCGGCCGGTGGGGGCGTGTCTTTGTTCCACTCCGAGGAACCTCCAAAGAAAGCGAGTTCATTTCGCGGTGGAACATCCTATGATGCATTTGCAAGAACAATGTTCAAGAGTGATAGCTTGAAAAGTTTGCACTATGGTTAGGAAATGTAGTTGATGAAAAGTATAATAGGAAGAGTGATGCAATCCACCGCGAGGCCGAGGATAAAGCAGGAGAAAGGATAGAAGAGAGGAATGAGAAGGAGGGGAAAAGAGAGGCAAGGAGCGGAAAATATTCTTCTTCCCTCACATTGATTCATTCTCGGTGCTATATAGGCAATTTACAGCGGTACTGTGATCGCTAACAAACTCCTGAGTACATATCATGAACACACATGTAGACGTGCTCCTATTTGCTGTAGCGATTTCCTTGTCCCCTATTAGCTTGATTCCCAAGTTACAAAGATGTTGTTTTAATTCCACTACTCATCACCATACTAATCTAATAGGCTTAATTAAGGACCAATCCACGGTCTAACAAAATCATTCAATTTGGGTGGCTATCCCTTTGTTTCCCCGCTTCTGCGCTTTGATTGGCGATGTCGCCGCTTGGTGCGCATCAAAAGAGTGGTTTGGGTGATGCATAGGTGGAGGATGATGGAGGACTTGTAGAAAGCAGGATGTAAAAGGCGGCGGTATAGAGTTCTTCAAGATTTTCTATGAGTCTCTTTGGACATGTGTGATAGATAATCCATAGCTGTTAGTAGCAATAAAGATTCCAACAATACAAAAGGTGTGGAAGATAGCAATGATTTATTTGATGAATGGTGATAAGGATGTACACAAATATCAATATAGAGCACTGAGTCACGATGGAGAACTTGTATTAATTTGGATTAATTATACTTTTCGTCCCTGAAAATGGTGTCATTGTTCACTTTTATCCTTGTATTTTAAAAATGTTCAATGCAGTCCTTGTGTATTAGGAAATTTTGTTCTTTTCGTCCCTGAAAATGGTGTCATTGTTCACTTTTATCCTTGTATTTTTTTAAAATGTTCAATACAGTCCTTGTGTATTGCGTATTCTGTTCTATTTTGGTCCCTAACATTGTATTACGCATTACACAAGGACCGTATTGAACATTTTTAAAATACAAGGATAAAAGTGAACAATAACACCATTTTCGAGGGCAAAAAATTAATCCTATTAAATTATGTACTATGACTAAAAGGTAGTGTAAGTTCTTTGATAGGTTATCACGCTTTGTTGTAACTTTCGTGTTTGTAACACAAAGCGTAACTCTCTGCTCACGAAGTTTTTAGAGGCACTCACATACTCAAAGAAAAAACACACAAGACAACAAGTTGACAAAGAGAGTTGGTTACCCGGTTAAAGGCAACAATGCCTACATTTCTTGAGGTCATGCTAGAGATGACAATCACTAAAGGTGTAGGAAAAGCAGAGTACAAGAGTTCCTCACTCACTCGATAAGCACCTCCACTCCTTGATTACAAATGTCCCACTATCGCCCCTTCTCCCAAGGGACTACTCTAGATGACACACATGTTAATCCTTAGAGTCCACGGCCTTATATAGCACTCTCCATGTCTTCTAAGCCTTTATAGCACCCGGCCTCCGCCTTTAGAATCTCCCCAAATCTCCTGGTACGCCAAATTGGACTCCTTCCATATTTGGTTGTTGCAACTTAGTTGTAGCCGAATTGCAACATGGCGGTGACGAACTTGACCAAGGCTACGACATCGATTGCACTTCTTCAACCTCGACACACCTCCAACCCTCTAGTTGAGTTCGAAGTCTACTACGTCCGGATCCACCCGATCCCGGAGCAAGCAACTAGCCGATCCACCTCTCCTCGTCGTACTCGGCCCTACCGGTCGCACTCCACCATAGCGAGACATTCAATCAACCTCTATCTCTCGATCATGCGAGGTTGTGCATTAAATTGGCTCCACCCAATCTCTTTTCAGAGTCCGGTCTCAAATCACCAGCAACTTGGCCTTCAATCATGCTCCAATATAGCTCTTGATTTGGCTTCAATCAGGCACTTGTATCATCTACCAATAGTTTGCCAAATCCGGTTTCCAATCAGCTGCATTCTAGGTTTCCATTCAATCACAAAATCAACTGTGATTCTGTAGCCAATTAGCATGTAATCTCCCAATCAACATGCATGACCACTATCAATTACATGGCTACTTGTATGAAGCTGCTTAATCAGTCAGCATGGCATCTTCAATGAGTTTTTCTTTAATCAATCATCTTTTAGTCGACCTTTAACATTGGTGAGCCCGATATCCAAGTTAGCTTGACCCTAATCGGCATTTTCCTTGGTGCACCTTGATATGGTCTTCAAGTCATCTAAGTCAAGGCGTTAACCGTGTTGACTCATTGTGTCAAATGTTGCCATCCTAGTGCAGTTGCACTAACAGGTAGACTATCCCAGGTGGCAGGAAGAAGTAGTGAAAGCATCTGGGCTACAATTTTAGTAGTATTCACTCTTTTTGAAATGTAGTTTATGTTTTTCTTTTTGAAGTGTAGCTTCTATTTTTGATCCTTTACTTTTAACCAGCTAGTATGCTAGCTCTCATTTTCAAAAAAAAAAAAAAAAAAAAAAGGTAGACTATCACGATAGTACGACTGTGTGTATTCTTAACCCAAATTCTTATTTTGAAAGGTATACTTATTCTCTGAAATAATTTAAGTTGGACTATTTTAATATAGTTAAAATGGCATGAAACTGACTTCCTGTACGAATTTTGTTCTGTTTTGATGGATTATGGGATCCATCTTTAGATGCATGACATCAACACTTTATTTCTCTAATCTTCATATTATTTTGTAATTCTAATGTGATAGCACATTTAAAAGCTTACTAAGGTGCTGTTTGGTTCCTATATCTAGAGAGAAGCTATTTGTCCGTAGAATCCTTATAATATTCTTAGAGTTTGCTGGATCCCGATTGCAATTTTTTTTTATTGTTTGCAGTTGATGTCGTAATTGAGCATGTTTTAATTGCTATAATTTTGAAATCTCATCTACGAGTTTTCACTTCTTTGATCTTCCTGGAATGATCATGTCCTTCTTGCTGTGATGTTTCTCTTGGTTGTCACTTCTTTCATCTACTTTAAGTGATGTAGTTCTTCCTCTAGTCTTCATTTCTCCTCTATTGTCAAGTTCTTGCTGTGATGTTTCTCTGGTTTTCAGCACTCTTTTATGGTCAAGTTCTTGATGTGGCACAAGTATATCCTTCAAGCAAAGAATTGATTCTACATGCTTAAAATGGTCAAGTCAACTGTAAATTCTTGAAACTTTGCTGTTCATCACCTTATATTGTTCATCTTTTTTCTTGGATATATATATATATATAAAGATGTATGTGATTAGTGAGGCATGTTCTTGTGATCTCTCAAGCATCTGTAATTCATATTAGATATATTTTCTTGTGATCTATATTTTCTTCTATAGATTGGTTTTAGATGGTAAGAAGAGGTGTAGTGATTCTAGTTTTGTTCATTAATGGTTTAGATAATCACCTTGGAACTGGTGAAGTTGTTGTGAGTATTGAGACAATTCTTGTTTGCAGATATCATATGTTTATGTTTATCAAACTTGTATTTTGTTTACCATTCAACTTTTTAAGAAGAATATTTTTTTTCTTGAATTCTAGTTATCGAAAATAAATGTAAGTGTATAATACCCTTAGCAAGGAGGGTCTTGATTAAGACATATAAAGTTTCCCAAGTACAAGACTTAAGCCCGTGAGAAATTTTTGTATTTTGATTAAATTCTCCTTGAATTTAGTTTTGGTTCTGATTTAAAGTCAAACTAAGTCTTTTATCCATTGTGAGACACTGCTGCTTAGCATTCTACTACCAAAGAACAATAGTAGTAGATAGATAAACTAATGATAAACTAATGTGTGGTCCTAAATTGGTGATTTGAATTGCAGTTAAACTAATTTATATGTCTAACCATGTGATTATTCAAGAGGGTTTTGTTACTTCTTTTCAATATTTTATTTTCATCATGGAAACAACTTATATGCATGATCATACGCATTTTCATATTATATTGATGCGATACAACCGCAAGTGTTGTTGGGTTCTGGGTTCCCTCCTATGTGGAAAAACCCACTTTCTTTTATTTTGTGGAGCCCCCTCACAGAAGGTCGATTAGGGCATCTTTTAAGTGTCCTCCTCTTAATACCTTGTTTGTAGGAAAAATAGAGGATAGAGAGCAGCGGCCATCTTGAATCTAGAGCTTATGTTCAAAGGGCTGAGAGCACGCCCTACATCCATCGTCATTTCCTACTTTGTTCGTCGTTAGATCGTGCTGATTTTTGGTGATCTTGTTGGTGACTCTCCATTCTCCATTCTGAATGTGAAGATCATATTTGGTGGCCAGGAGACCAGGGCTCTGAGGTAAAAACAGTCCCTGTCGTCTTTGGTTCCCAACATCGACCAGTTTCCTCATACGCTTTCATGCAGTTTCCAAGTCAGAGATTATTTACAGTAATTTGGTGGCGTGAGAAAGACATGTCCTACTTCACTCATTTGAGCGGTGGAAATCTATTTTGGGACGGTCAATTTGTCTTCAGAGTGTGTCAACATCTACACTGGTGATTTCTTTCCAAACCTTCTTCTCCTATCATTGTTGTTGACTGAGATCCAAATTGGTTATGGATTGATTTGTTGGATGTACACATTTACTGTAAGACAGTGACCTATAGTGGAGATTTGCTTTCGACCGAGCTTGGTCCCGTGGTTTTTTATCCTTCACTTTGAAGGAGTTTTTCCACGTTAAAATCATCATGTGATTGTGGTGTGTACAGTATTGTTGTTTTCTGTAGTGCTTGTACTGATATTGCTCAGGTATTAGGTTTGGAAGAAGGATCATCGAGTTTCAATTGTTTGCAGGTTATTTCGTTTCTACAGGCTGTTATTTCTGTCAAGTGGTATCAGAGCTAGTAATTATTTGATTCTGTTGTCCTTACCTCAGTGGATTTATGGAAGTAAGTACTCAAAGAATGGTTTGCTTAAATGGCACAAACTATCATCTGTGGAAAAATAAAATGAAGGATCTTTTGTTTGTGAAATCACTGCATCTTCTGGTATTTGCTAGCCAAAATCCAGAGTCTAAGAGTAATGATGACTGGGAGTTTGAACATGAGCAAGTATGTGGTTTATTCGGTTTGTTGATGACAATGTGTATAATCACATTTCCAATGAAAAGCATGCTAGAACCTTGTGGAACAAATTAGAGTCTTTATATGCTTCAAAAAGTGGCAACAACAAACTTTTCTTGTTCAAGAAAATGATGCAATTTGAAGTACAAAAGAAGCTAGCCACAAATGATCATCTAAATGAATTTCAAGGAACTGTAGATCAGTTGTTTGGCATGGGCATTAAATTTGATGAAGAGATTTTAGGTCTTTGGTTACTTAACACATTGCCTGACTCCTGGAAAACCTTTTGTGTCTCTCTCACTAATTCAACTCCAAATGATGTTGTTTCTTTTGAAGCTGCTAAAGGAGGTATTTTGAATGAAGAGATGAGAAGAAAGTCTTAAGGCTCATCATCAACTTCAAAGGTTCTTGTCACAGAAAACAGGGGGAGATCTAAAAGCAAAGGTTATGAACATAACAAAGGAAAAAGCATAAGCAAATCAAGATCACAAGTTATAAGACTCTTGAATGTCATCATTGTGGCAAAATAGGGCACATCATGAAATATTGCTACAAATGGAAGAAGGAGAACAGGGTTAACAAGGGTAAGCAAGAAAAGAAAGGAAATGACGATACTTGATGATCATGTTAACACTACAGTCTCCTCTGATTTGATTCTTATCTATGATGAAAATATGGTCAACATTGCTAAAGATGAAACAAGCTGGGTGGTTGACAGTGGTGCTTCCTTTCATGTGACTTCTAGAAAGGAGTTCTTTTCATCTTACACTCCAGCACTACAAGAAAACTATTAATTACCAACTGAATTTACCCAGGGAAAATTTCCCTTAGTAATTTGCTAGAGAATAGCTACGAAATAGCAAGGAATGACTAGATAAAAAAGCTAGAACAATTACCCAGGGATTACCCAGGGATTACCCAGGGAAATACCTTGGGAATTACAAACGGAAAAATTTTCCCAAGCTAATCCCTTGGTAAATCACGCGGGAACTGCCCGCCTAATATTTAACAAAGGATTAGCTTCGAAAACTATCCGTTGGTATTTATTCCTTAGCTAATCCACAGGTAAAATTAAGCTTCTATAAAATTTCCTGTGATTAGCAAGGTAGAGTAGCCGTGGTTATTGTTCAGTAGCGAATCCTAGCTAGTATTTAATTCATGAGTTTTATTTAGCAAGAGTTAGCTTCCATAGGTAAATTATTGTTAAACTTAAACATTACCCAAGGATTAGCTAGGGACGATAGCCATCCTGTTTAATCCGTAGCTAATCCCTGGGTAAATTTGAGTTAACTGATTTTATTTGAGAAGAAGATTAAATTAATTTTTTTTGGATTTGTTATTGAGTCTAAAAAATCTTGTGTGATTTTATTAATTTTATTATGATATTTATATAATTTTCCCTTAAATATAATTTTTAAAGCCTAACTCACAAATTGCCCTACAAATTTATTTTTTATACTTTAGGATTTAAATTATTAAATATAGTTTTTTAAATTTGTGTCCTAATTGGGTTCTATAAGTTACTATTATGCTAATCAGGCTTTAATAAATTATAAATTATTATTCAGACTTTAAATAAACAATATAGCTATTTTTCAAGGAGTTAAGTGTAAAAAAACAAAAAACCTCTTAAAACTGAAGACGGGCAGGATTGTGAGAAAAAATGAAAAAACCTCCTAAACCCTAATTAATAGGACGACGGACAAAATCGTGAGAACGATTGAGCTCGGCTTCAATCGGAAAGTGAGATAGGCCAGGGCTCTCCGGGGAGAGGTTGAAGGCCAGTTCTCATACGGATTTTATGGGGTTCGGTGGTGGGGGGCAAGTGAGTTTGGAGTCTTAAAAATGGGCAATGATGGATTGTCTAAAGTTGTTGATACTTTGGGCTGTTTGCTTGGGGAAACCAACAATGGCACAAAATTGGTCAATGAGAATGTCAGACATGCTCCTGATATCTGGCTGCACTTGATCTCTGCAAGTAAACTTGACAATGATGGCTACTGCAGTACTTTCAGTGATGGACAGATGAGAATCACCAAAGGTTCTTTAGTTGTAGCTAGAGGCAAGAAATCTACAGGTTTGTATTGGCTGCAGGCTTCAGTTTCTGACAGTCATATGAATGCAGTTGAGTCTAAAAATTGCTCAGAACTATGGCACAAACGATTGAGTCACATCAGTGAGAGGGGACTTGATTGTCTAGCCAAGAAGAACCTGCTTCCTGAACTGAATGAAGCCAAATTAGATAAATGTCAGCACTATTTGGTTGGGAAACCGAATAGAGTTTCTTTCAAGCATCACCACCTTCAAGAAAAACTAAATTACTTGAAATGGTTACATCCAGCCCGAACTCGGGTCCCGCCTCGGTACAAGACCCGACAAACAGTACTTATAGGGTCACCTCTAAAAGCACGAAGGCTAAGTAACACAGAGTTTAAATTATTAATCAACGGAAGAAAATTATAAGGTTAATACAAAACCCCTAACTGGTCCCTGGTAACACAAAATCCTCACTCGGAAGGAGATTAGAGGTTTCCTGACCCTCACTTTCAAAGTATCCCCCAAGCATTTGCGAGGCTATCCCGTGGAAGCCCCCTCCAGAGTCCCGTTCCTAGCTACTCGTCGTCACCTGGAAAATACATCAAGCAACCAAGTGCATGAGCCAAAGAAAGGCCCAGTAGGATCGCACATAAATCAATAAGGGTGGCGAAAGCCACTAGCAAAGAACAGAATAAAAGAAGTACAAATATGCAATAGTAACTAACAACATCACAAGTAAGTAACAAGTCTCGGGAATGTGGATGAATCCACAGATGTACTCAATCTCTGGCATATATGATACTAAGATGTCTATGACATCAACGACACCATTAGCATCGTCTTCGGCCTAAGCCGGATAGCGCTATAATAATCATGTGCACATGGCCAGAAAATGTCGTTCTCTGACTGAGCCAGGTGGCCAGATATTATACTCCCTCTGCCGGGGCCTCCATCCGATGGAGCATTAAGTGCTCATGGCCAGATATTATACACCCTCTGCAGGGGCATCCGTCCGATGTATCATGCCTGAAAGTAGGAGATTGATAGTACTAATTGTTGGTTTTAGATCTTGGGAAAACAATTTTCAAAATATGCGGAAGCGTGAATAAACACGTATAAAACCAAGATCTTGGATCGGTATTCATCAAAAACACTTTTTATGAATACTTTGTAAACTATAATAATTAATTCTACTTATGAATTAATAAAATTAGATAAGAATAAAAATCTCGACAGAAACTTTTCCCCCGCTATTCCGTCGCTGATTTATCTTAGCGACGGAAATTGATGATTTCGCGAGGGAAATTTTCCCTAGCTATTTTCCAGATTTCTTAGCTTACCTTGAAGTTGTAGAAGTTTTAAATCCTCCGAGATTGCAGGTAGATCTTCTTTTCACGAAACCACGGTCTTCCTTCCATAACATAGATCCGAGATGGACTTGTGTGTGGGCACAACTCAAGATTAATCGGATCACTAAAGCGATTATTGTCTCTCTCTAAAACTCATCCGATGGCTTGATTGAGACTAGGACTTTTGAGAAAGAACTTTTCTCTCTCTTTTCTCTCTTAGGATTCCTCAATTGGTTCCTATCTCACACTCTCTATAACTTATATCAAACTCTTTTGAAAGTCATCCCATAAGAGGAGAAAGGCTACTCCTTTTATAGAGAAAATAACTCTCCTTTTTTAAACTATGATAAGTTTCGATTTGAATTCAAATACCCTTTTGAATTCAAAATCAAATTTTTGTCATACAAAAATTTAGAGAGATTTTAGGCCAAATTTAAAAGATAAAATATCTTTATATTTATCTTTTTCCATGTGTTTAGTTATTCGATCAAAATCAAACTTAGCAACCAACTTACTACATGCATTGAATCTAGACATATGCTTCACAAGCTTATCTAAATTCAAATTAATTTGAGTTTATCTTAATTTTAACTCAAATTTAAACACATGTCTCTTGGCTCACATTATCCAATAAGTCCATAAATATATAATCAAATTATGTATTTATTTATTTTATTTATAAATAATCTTATTATTCATAAATACTACAAATTAATTCTCAATTAATTTGTAATAAAGTGATCAACACAAAATCAACTAAACTTGTCCCAATCGGAGTTCCTTGTCCTGAGGGGACTTATGGACCTATAATCAGGGCTCCAACAAGAACTTTATATTAATCAATTAAACTCTTTAATTAATCAATATGTTTTATTAATTCCAAAGTTACTCCACTAAAACTTGGAATTGAACTCCAAATTATAGATATAAAATTACTCGGGATTGAGTCGTCCATATGATATAGTCATCTCCTATATATTGATCCCTCCATAAATAATTTATAATTAGAGCTAGGTAAAGATCCGTTAACCTCTCTAATTACATCTTTATCCTCAAGTACCAATGATTCTCTAATGAATGATAAGATTCAAGAACAAATCAAGAATCTGAGTACTCATACCATTCAAGCCCTGAATCATCACTCAAGGGGAATTATCTGTCTACTTCTTATAAAGAAGGGAATGGGTTCCGTCTTGCGATGTTAACATTCCACACTTTATTTATTTTGTTACACCTCCAAAATACAAAAGTTTAAGGATTATGATCTCATAATCCGTACCAAATAAATCAAAAGATGCAACACAACAAATAGGAGTTTGCTAACCACTCGGGATTAAGATCATTATATATCCGACCATCGGTGACATGATTTGAATGCATTATATTTTAACTTGAAAAATTATCAATGATTCAAATCACATCGATGTCCCAGGTCCTACATAATCTCATTATGTATAGTGCCCTCATTAGATGTCCCTCTACATCAATGGTTTGGGATAAAATCATTTCATTCTTAATGATATGAGTCAAGCGCTTGTGAAAATCAATTAAAAGATTCCATACTTTAATTGTTAAGTCAATTGACTAGTTTTCACGGACTAATTTAAATTATCATCCTTAAATAATATCCTCCCATATATATAACACTTATATATATTTATTCAAGGTTACGTAGATAATTATGGAATTTTGTGATATTCATAGAGTATTCAAACAATACATGCACTTGTAATAATTATATTATTTTAATCACAATTAAATAATATTCATAACATCATATGCTTTAGGGCATACATCCCAACACTAATACCTAACAGCAGGTATACATATATATCCAAGGCAGCAACCTCTTGAATATATACTGATCGGTGACCTCATCGAGATCGGAAGTCAATACGTATCTAAGGAGTAAACTCTACTCAAATACGCATAAGAAAACATGATAGCAACAATCTCCCCCGAGATACCGATACATATGAGGAAACCCATCTCAATATATATTGGAACCTCTCGAGGAAATAAGAGCACAAAATCAAAGTAGGGTAGGAGGAAGGAATACTCACTACATACGATCACGAGAGCCTACACGGCTAGAAACCAAATGCTGGTGGTAGGAGGAAGGAATACTCAAACCAAGTATCAGCGATGAAAGCTGAGGCAACATCGAGCTCAAGCAAAAGCGAAATATGAAAATCACACTCAAAAGCAAAGCAAATCGTCGAGTATACAACTTAAGCAATGCACAAATAGGATATCAATGAACTGCTATGGAGTACCACCCCTTGACCATCCCGAGTGCAAGTAGGATGCTTTAGAGTGTACTCCATTTTGGCCATATGCCATGGGTACCACCTCACGGCCATCCACAACAACACAAGAAGAATATCAAGGGGTACTCCCTCAAAGCGATTCACATCAACAGTATACAAGCTCAAACAAATGCGTGAGCATAACATGTCAACCGATAGAAGCGGTATCAAAAGATGGACTCCAACATCCATCTAGCGCACAACAACAACAAGAATCAATAGAATACTATGAGTTAGAAATACTCACACGGCACCCATGGACATCCTACAAAATACACACATAGCGAAAGCATATATCCTAGGAACTACTCATCTCGAATATACAAATAAACATAGTTCTCAAGGTGATGGAAAGCAAAATGTAAGCATATATTCAAGGAAAACCAACCATCTAATATATGTTCAACATCTCAAAGAGATACGTGAGAAGCAATCCCAAGCAAGGTAGGAGCCAGAAATACTCACAAGGCACGAAGTGCGAGAGCCTACTGAATATACTGAACAGAAAGTATATATCCAAGGAAACAATCCATCTCGAATATATATATGAATAGAAAGAAATCACAAGTAGGGTAGGGAGTTAGAAATACTCCACTGCAGTGCGAGAGCCTACCTTGTGCCGCTTCTAGGACCTACCCGAGGCTAAAGCCTTCCACTTTCGAGGTCCTCGGCCCAGCCTCACCACATCTTAAACAAGGTAAATATTTATCACATAACATTTCATATCAAACGGAATGCATTAAATGCATTTAATTACCCAAATCGTGAGTTTACCGAAATGTCGTCTTTTAAATTCGTAACCGATGGATCCGGGCTCTTAGATACCTGCCCACACCATTTTTACTAGTTTAAATATACCCCCGAACTATCAGGATGATCGGAATCGAATTCCGAGTCTTTTTGAAAACATTGAAGTTCTTATTCCACAATTCCATAATAGCTACCGTAACTAACTAAATCATGAAATTGGACCGTCAAATTGAAGCCCAAAATCTTTACTATTCCTCCCCAAACTTTCAATACATTAGCTTCCCAATATACACTTTCATTTTGATCAGAATTAGGGTTCATTACCATCACCACATAGCTCGTTTAAAAGAACCAAATCCAATGTCCTGCAGTGCTACAGTGATTTCTGCATTTTACACTTGGAGCTTCTAATCAAGCTCTAACTCTTATTATTCTTTGACATATGTGTTTCTAATACTCCTATTATTATTAACAATTTCCTTGTACAAGCCTCGGACCATTGAATAGATGAACTGTTATATAATTTCAGAAAAAGTATAGGCTTGTACTCACTGTTCAGTTCAGGGGTTTAATTGAACTAATGGCTAGTCCATGGCCCTCTAATTCCATTAACTTCAAACCCCAAAACTAATCTCTGTGTCAAAGAGAATGTCAAAACTTTGTATATCAAATGAAAATAGGAGCATCATATCAACCAAAGATCAAAACTCCATAAAAAGTAGCAAAGAAGGTTCCAATCAAACTCACCACACTAAACATTGGTCAATATCTCATGTCCTCAAATGGATAGCAATACAGAAGCTATGAATTTACACATAATCTGAGATGTATCCATCTCCATCCTTAGCATAGAAGAAGGCTCTAACATGCTTTCCTTAAGAGTTACTAAGTGTTAATCAAGATCTTCATATTTCTATAGAATTAAAATACGGAATTGTTCAATAAGAAACCTTAGCTCTAAAAGCTTCTAGTATGTTCCTTACATGTAACAAAGTACTAAGCATGTTCATGAAGATTTAATCAACTATAATCTACTTAATATTCCTATGAAAATTCGGCAATATCTCCTCTATTTGGAGGGCCCCGAAATCATACAAACATTTGCCAACATACCCATTACACATGGGTTTAGTAATCCATACATCAATGAAACATTAAAGATTATACAATCATACATCTGCAAACAATGTAACCAAATACATGAATACATGGCATCAACACATGATCATTTCACAGCCCTAATACTCCATACAATTTAATCTATTAGTTCATGAGGTTACTTAGCCAATCGGTCTCTAAATGATCACCCTCGGCTCCCCGAGGTGTACAAATGCTCACCAGAGGAAATAAAGGTTGTCGATGCTCAATCCTCGCCGGAGGAGAAGGGAGATTAGGCCCGTGGCGTTGGGCGAGGCTGCAGGCTGGTAGGGTATGCTCAGGTGGCCTGAGCGGGCTTTGAGGCTAAGGAGCCCAGGCGGCCTTCGAGGTGGCAGTTTGGCCGAGAAACAGGGGAATCCATGGCGCCCGCTTGTGGAGGTGTGCCCGCTTGGGACAGAGGAGGTGGGGGTTCTTGTGCGCATGGCCGGGCTTCCTTACATTTGCGATGTAGAGAAGGCTGAGTAGCTGCTTGAACTCTGTAGCCAGCTTGCAGCGGGGGTGGTGGCGACTGGTGGAATTGTCTGAGAGAAGGCTGAGGAAGCTTCATGGCCGTCGAGGAGTTAGGCGTGGGTAGGGGAAGAAGAAAAGAGGAAAGAGGAGATGGGGTAGGTAGAGAGAGATGAAGGCTTGGGGTTTGATTTGGGTTAGTCAAACCCTAAGTTCACTTTTTATTTTATCATGATAGTGATAAAATAAAGTACATATATTAAACCAAAATTTCCCATCTCCAAATGTTACATGGCTTGAATTAATCCAATTATCTTTAGCTTATGTCATATCGCCCTATTTTAATAGCATCTTTTAAATACTTCATCAACCCAAGTCTTCAAATTCTCGAGTCAATGATCCCAGTGTCACGGGCATACTGAAAACATCACGGGACTGTCTCGGTCCCCAACCCGATCCACCTTTCCCCAGATTTAATTTTTGTCTGTTTTCTTTTCTCAATAATGAAATCTGGATTAATTAAACCTTTATAATTTTCCCAAATTCCATTGCTTACCGTATTAAATTACTATTTAATAAATTTTGAAAATAAATAAATAAAAATTCTTATTTATTTGGTAGGGTTTCTGAGGTTCACTCGATGTGTGTGGTGCTTTAAAGGAGAAGACCTTTAGTGGTGGTTTGTATTTTGTTATATTCATTGATGATCATTCAAGGAAGCTATGGGTTAGATGCTTTGAAATCAAAGGAACAAGTAGGCTGGTGTGTTTAAAAGAATTTCATGCTTTGCATTTGAAGAGAAGCGGGGAGGAAAACTTAAATGCATCATCCACCTTACGACAATGGAGGTGAATATCTTGGTGCTTTTGAAGCATCTTACTTGAGAGAACAAGGCATAAGATATCAGCGCACACCTCCTAAAGACACCTCAATTAAATGGCACAGCGAGAAAGGATGAAACGAGAACCTTGGTAGAGAGAGTAAGATATCAACTTTTCGGATGCAAGGTTGCCCGATTTTTTTGGAGAGAAGCTTTGTGCAGCTGCTTTGCATGTTATTAACCTTTCTCCCTCTTGTTGCATTAGATCACATGATGTTCACGGCCAGGGGGGTGGTATGGTAGAGATGTCTCTTATAAACACTTGTGTGTATTTGGATGCAAATGTTTTGTGCATATTCCTAAAGATGAAAGATCTAAATTAGATGCCAAGACCGACAATGCATCTTTGTGGCTATGGTCAAGATGAATTTGGTTATAGATGCTATGATCTAATTAACAAGAAGCTTGTTCAAGTCAAGATGTTATCTTCATGGAAGATCAAACTATTGAAGACATTGACAAGACATAAAAACTAAGCGATCGGGGATGAGAGCCAGTTGAGGTAGACTCAACACCATACTGTTACTTTACCCAATGCGGTTGAAAATGATGATATCCATGTTGATGCTCAAAATAATGTTCATGAGGGTAGAGGCTGACATGTAGATCATGGAACTCTAAATAACAGATGCTCCTCCTCATGAAGTTAGTTGTAGCTTGATGGCCATGTAGAGGAGATGGTGTGCTCGGGAAAGAGATGAGAAGCTTCGCTATACTCCCATTTGTAGATGTGATGTGATCATAATGTCCCATACAAAGCGCTACTTGTGTGGGCTCATGAGTCCATTGCTCCCCATAGAAATTTTGAAATGAGATGGCGGTGAGTCTTTACTCCACTCTGGCTCCTCCTATGGCTCGAAGGTGCTCAACACCTCTAATGTAGGCTCCCCTAAACACCTCGTGGTTTAGGGAGATCACTCTGTCAATCCATAGAAAAGATCATCTCCCGGACGCGATGGCTATCCCAAAGGCTGAGTGAGGATGCCCCAATCAATAATCCAGAGTGAGTTGTTGAATGGTGGTGGCTTAAAGGTGAGTGTAAGCGGTGGAGAAAAGCGATCCTCCGTGAGCTGGGGTCCCACGCAGATGAACCCTCTCTCGTGCAACAACTTTTAGAAGCGGGGAGGCGGTCCTCTTCTTAGGCATGTCTATAAAATAATTATAAAGGGTGTTATTGCAGCTGAAAATATCGGGGAAATGAACAAAAGATTGTGCACTCTGACCCTTGAATGACCCTATAAGGGGCTATCATATGGCTGTTATACGGCTCGATATGACCCCACACAGGAGCCATATGGACTTGTATACGACCATTATCGCCTAGCCGAAAGGGTGCGGAAGCCATGGCGATTTCTACCCCCATTTACATCCAAATCACACCCATTTCACACCCTAAACTCTATACATGCCTTTAGTTAAAGTATTGTGGAAAAAACTTGATACAAAATCATGCATTCATCACCCATTCAAAGCCCTAGGGTTCTAAACAAGAAGAAGATGGATTCAATCGACAAATTAAGCAATTAGAAAGCATACCTAGGGAAGAAGGAGGCCCAAAATCAAGAGGAGAGGTTAGCCATGTCTGAGAGGAGGAGAAATTTCGGATCAGTAGAGAGGGGGTGGGGTCGACTAGGGTTTAAAAGGAAGTGAAGGGGCACTTTTTATAATGCCCCAAATTTTGTAACTTATCGACCCCATACGAGCTCATATATGGGCCCATATAAGGTTCTGGCGGTGTCATACGGCTATATATCGGCCGTATGACACCCCGTCTCTATATGGATTTGGCTTATACGTTAATCCAACGAGCCATTCGCGACCTCCTTGCGTGACCTGACAACAATTATCATTCTAGGGCTATGAATTAAGAATAAACAGCATGATGATACAAGATAATGTGAACATGGACATGAAACATATCATTCATTTATTCCGAACACACAATCTAGCCAAACAAAAGGAAATTGCAAAGAAAGAAAAAGAAATTTTTTACGAACTTGGGTTAGCTCCCAAGAAGCGCTTGTTTAACGTCACTAGCTTGATGTACCTTCATCTTACCTCACGGGAGCTCAAATACCTTGTAGCTCTCATCGGCTCCACCTTTGGTGAACACATCGTGGTATAATTTGAGCCTGTGACCATTTACCTTAAATATACCCCTTCGGGATGGATTTAATCTCCACTTTGCACCACGAGGGATGAAACTTGGTGATGACGAAGGGTCAGGATATCTTAGTTTGCAACTTTCCCACGAAATAAATTGAGCCTTGAATTGAATAGCGAGAACCACGATCTCCCTCCTTGAATTGTTTATGTTGCTTTGAGTGCTTGATTATGGCATCTCTTTATCCATCCTTGTCTGATATTAAATTTTTGTGTATGCGGACAAACGCAGTTCTTCATGCTCATTTAGTTGAAAACTTCTTTCATTTCCGGCGAGAAAGGTGTCAAAATTTAGGAATCTCATGGCCCAATAGGCTTTGTGTTCGAGTTCAACTGGTAAGTGACAGGCTTTCGGTAGACAAGCGGATAGGAAGTATTGACTATGAGTGCTTTATAAGCGGTCGCGATACCAATTTTCTACCCAATCTTTTCTATTATGCATAGCTTGAGTTCTTTCAAGGATCTTTTCCAATTCTCGGTTAGATACTTCCACTTGGTCACTTGTTTGAGGGTGGTATGGTGTAGAGGTATGATGCACGACACTGTATTTTTTGAGGATCTTAGCAAACTGTGCTTTGCAAAAATGTGCTCCCCGATCACTAATGATAGCTCTTGGCTTCCCGAACCGAGAGAATAGTCTCTTGAGGAAGCCAACGACTCCTCTAGCATTATTAGTGGGTAAAGATTGTGCCTCTACCCACTTGGAGACATAATCCATTGGCACCAAAAATAAATCCTATTCGGCATGAGAGTTAGGGAAGGGCCCCATGAAGTCCCTATCCCCAAGCGTCGAACACTTCACATATTTGCACCGAGGCTTTGTGGCATCTCATGCAGCATTGAAATGTTGTTGGAATTGATATCTATCGAAGATTGGGCATATACTGCATCACGCAACAAAGTTGATCAATAAAATCCGGATTGGAGAACCTTTCTTACCATTTTGTTCACCTTTGTAGTGTCCTCCGGTGGGTCCTGCATGACAATGCTCGAAATTCTCCACCCCTTCCTCTTTCGAAACACATCTCCTCATCACTTCATTGGAGTGCGGACCGAAGAGGTAGGGGTCATCCATGTATAGTATTTTAACTCTACGAAGAACTTCTTTTTCCCCGAGTAGTCATAAGATGTAGGGAGGGACCCAGCAACTAGATAATCTGCAATGTCGGAAAACCAAGGAATTTCCTTTTCCTCATCGATGACTTGCAGTTGCTCTTGTACCACTTGTAAACTGTAGAGGTGCTTTTCCAGGAACTCTTCCTTGATATCCTCTTTCTTCAATAGGTCTCTACTTGGGTTCTCCAACTGAGATAAATGATCAAGTGCTAAGTTTTCTGCACTCCATTTATCCTTTATCTCCAAGTCAAATTCTTGTAATAGAAGTACCCAATGAATTAATAGTGGTTTAGCATCGGGTTTAGTTAGAAGATAGCTGGCAGCCAATGATGCGGTGTAGACCATGACTTTAGAGAGCACCAAGTATGGGTAGAACTTATCAAAAGCAAAGATTATGACAAGGAGCTCCTTCTCGGTGGTGGTATAATTTTATTGGACTGCTGTCAGAGTCTTGCTAGCATAATAAATGGGTTAAAGTGTTTGTTCTTTATTTGCCCTAAAAGGTACCCTTTGCATGGTCACTTGCATCACAAATGAGCTCAAACGGAAGATCCCAGTCCGGTGTGGTCATGATTGTAGCTTGCACAAGTTTCTTCCTCAAGATAGTGAAAGCAGTTAGATATTATTTATCGAAATTAAGCAGGGCATCCTTTTCTAGCAACTTGGTCAATGGCTTTGCAATTTTGGAGAAATCCTTTATGAACCTCCTGTAGAACCCGGCATGTCCAAAAAAACTTCTAATGGCTTTCACTGAAGTAGGTGGGGGTAGTTTCTCGATAGTGTCAACCTTTTCTTTGTCTACCTCAATGCCCTTGCTTGAAATCTTGTGGCCTAGTACAATACCCTCTTGGACCATGAAATGACATTTCTCCCAACTCAACACTAAATTGGTTTCCTCACATCGGGCTAATACCTTGTCTTGGTTCAGGAGACAAAAATCAAATGAGTCTCCAAAAACTGAAAAGTCATCGATGAACACCTCAATAATATCCTCCACAAAATCTTCAAAAATAGCTAACATGCATCATTAAAAAGTAGCCTGAGCATTGCATAGTCCAATGAGCATGCGACGATAGGTGAATGTGCTATATGGGTAGGTGAATGTGGTTTTCTCTTGGTCTTGAGGAGCAATGGGAATTTTAAAGTACCCGAAAATCCATCTAAAAAACAATAATAAGAGTGCTTGTGCCAACCTTTCAAGCATTTGATCAATGAATAGCTTAGCAGGAAGTGATCTTTCCTTATGGCATCATTCAACTTCCTATAATCAATACACACTCTCCAACTTTGTAATGGATTTCTCGTGGGGATCAATTCATTTCTATTCATTGGTCACCCACTTTGTCATTCTTTTTGGTACCACCTGAACCAAGATCACCCATGCACTTATGAGATAAGATATATAAGTCCAGCATCCAAGAGCTTGAGCACCTCTGCCTTGAGAACTTCCTACATATTCAGGTTTAGCCTCCTTTGAGGTTGAAAGGAAGGTTGGTTATTATCCTCCATAAGGATTTTATGAGTGCATAATGAAGGATTGATCCTCTTGATGTCAGATATTTTCCATGCTATGGCCTTCTTATATTTCTTAAGGACTTGTAGTAACTTCTCCTTTTGTGAACAAGTAAGATTTGAAGCAATGATGAGAGGGAGTTTTGAATCTTCATCTAGAAAGGCATACTCAAGATGACTAGGTAACTCTTTCAGTTCAATTTGTGGGGTTCTTCCACAAAGGGCTTTAGCTTTTTCATACTCTCATCTAATTCTTCTAATTCTACCTCTAATGATGAGTTGGATTGTTCATCCAGGATGCGGAGGTGTGATGTCACGCCTTGCATCTTATATGAGATCAATATTCATGGTCTCATTACCTTGATTGAGATCATCACATTCAATCAACTCCCTTAGGGACGAAGGGACTTCTTATTGCTTGTTCAAAATTTCCATTAGGTGATCATGATTGTCTTTGTGAGGATTCATCACATGATTCCATCGAACTATATCCTCGACATGGGGTTCTCCTCGATATATTGTAGAAGATATTTTCCCACAGTTTACAGTCCCCACCACGACATACAATTCCTCCAATTTGGTTGATTTCTAAAAGTGATTTTGTGATAAACACGTGGATTGGGTTGAAAACTTTTCCTCAATCCAACGATCTAGTCTCTCCAATTTTGATAACACTATTCTCATTGAGATGACCATATGATTCTTGGCAAAAAATTCAAATAGTAGGGATTAGCAACAACGAAATCAATTGAACAAAAAAAAACAAAGTAAAATGATTAAATTAGTAAACTCCTAGTTTTCCTAGTAGTCCTAATCTCCCCGGCAACGGCACCAAAACTTGATGCGATGCAACCGCAAGTGTACGGGTCGTAATCAAATAATAAAAGTGGACTCAAAAGTAGGGTTATAGATCCTCAGGGAGAAGGAAGTACTAGTACCCACTACTTGTCTACTATCTACTCGATCCAAAGATAAATGGTTATACTAAATCTAAATTGAGAAATTGCTAATACAAATAATGGGGTCAAATTACTCTTAATATCAAACAATCATGAGAAGGGGATACTTCGGTGATTGAATCCCCCTTGGATTTCTAAAATGTGGATGAGACTCACTATGATAATACTTGGTGAATTCTTTGCCAAGGGTTCCTAATGTGCTTTCATTCCCTCTCTCGATATGAATTACTAATCTTAGTGCCCTTACCGATGATGTTCTAGGGAACCTAATTCTTGGTAGGATTATGGGAATAATACATCTAAAAGACTCTCTCTCCTTAGTATCCGAGCTCCTGATATACTCATAATCCCCTCTATTGGAGATGGTTTACACATGGGGAGGCCCTCTCTTCTTCCCCCATATGGACTATGAAAATCCCTCCATGTTCTCGCAACGTAGAGGAACTAGCTCACATTAAAACATTCAATAAACACATAGATTCAACCAAGCATTCATAGATAGAGAATAATCATCAATTAAACCATATCCAAGGGTTCATCAACACTCAAGTATCTACAAAATTAGCTCTCCATGAAAAGAGAGCAACAATCAAATTCAAAGAGGAGAGAAATCAAAGAGTTCATGATGAACAAAGGATATTACATACACGTTGGTGGATTCCTTAACTCCTCTCAAGCTTTTGCCCCATTCTCTTCCTTATAGGGTTGGTGATAAAGATCTCCAAAGAGACCTAATCAAGCTCTATTTTCCCCAAAGGTCACTCTCTCCTAAAACTCCAATCCTCATATTATATGCCCTCCTTTGAGGGTTTTAGAGCGTCATTTATATTTTTGCCCTTGCTTAGGTCCACGTATTTGCTTTGGAAACTTACGACATATGAGCTTGTATAGACTTAAATTGAACCTATATGGGTGTATATCAGACCTATAAGAGCCAGTATGGCCTCATGGGGGGTGGTGTCTGGCCCTAGGAGATTGATTTGCAGAGACCACGATTCTCCAGTCCATCTTGGTTGTATAGAAGCCCGTATGCCTTGGTTCTTTCTCCAGAAACGCTTCATTTTGGCCTCAATTTCCCTTGAAACGCTTCCTTTCTCTTGGGATCTAGATATCTTGTCGTTTATCAAAATAAACAAATTTTTAAGTATCGGTGGGCCAAAACTCCTCAAAATTACATGAACAACATACAAGAACACATGAGTATAGAATTATGACTCAAATGAACAGCTTTATAACTTGTTTGGAATCCAAGCAGGAAAAGGAGGACCTTAAGAATTTTCACTTGAATAAAATGGAGACAACTGGAATCCGGGAGGTGTACCTTGGTTTCTCCATATGTGGTGAAAAGAAGTGGATCCTCAGAAGGGTGTGAGGGTCCGGAGACGGTGATAAGCATTCAATTGATCATATGGTTTTAATCATTTCTTTTCTTACACTATGCATGTGAGCCTTTAGAGGTAATTTTTGCCCATTAATACCTAATTAGGTGTTAATTCTTACTTGCACTTGACACTTCCGAGAGCTTTTGAGAGCAAAATGGAAGTAAAGCGCGGAAGACAAATCGAAACAAAACTCCAAGTTACTAAAGCTGCATGGGGGCTAGTATGCTTGTCGCCCATGTATCTTCCACACAAAAGTAGGAAATGGGCAGACCATGCGCCCCCCACACACACCCAGCGGCGCTCTGAGGCACACCTCCGGTCTTACAGAGAGCTTTCGGCCAGGCACCGTGATGCTTGCATCCACGTGGGGCACCTGCGGGCATGAAGATAGAG
Source organism: Dioscorea zingiberensis (assembly GCA_026586065.1). Lineage (NCBI taxonomy): Eukaryota > Viridiplantae > Streptophyta > Magnoliopsida > Dioscoreales > Dioscoreaceae > Dioscorea > Dioscorea zingiberensis. Next base: position 35,503,603 of record CM048820.1, on the reverse strand, counting down.
GAGCCGTACGGCTATCGCATAACCGCCTTGCGTATTACTCATGCACTGCAGAGCATGTGACGACTCTATTTTTATGGCTGATTTATGAATCCTGGATTTAGGCGATTTGGACACCATTAATGTAAAATTGAGAGTTGGACTCCCAAAAAGCCAATAGCAAAAACTGATTTTAGGGTTTTGGAGAAGGGGCTTGGAACTTGGGAACTCATCCACCTCTCTTGGAGGCCTCAGCCCTTCCTCCATCACTTGGAGATTAGGGCATCGTAGAGAATCTTAGAGCAGAATGTGAAGGGCAAGCATAGAAAGGAGCATCCCACACACCTGCATGCTTGGTGGAGGGAAGGGTGGCTGTTCATATTATGTTTCATTTCTATCTTTTGAGATATTGTGTAGGAATTGTGCTCCCCTTTGATGGAGAACTAATAGCTTGCTAGATACTTGGGCATGATGAACTCGGATTATATGTTTAACTTTTCTTGTATGGATTTCTATATATTTGAATGAATGTTTTAATATTTACATGAGATCCTATTGGATGCTTAATATATGGTATTATTGATGCTTTTATATGTCTGCGACAACTCTAAATGTCAATCTATAGATCTATAGAGGTGTAGACAATTAAGCAGCTCCCTACTATATACATATAGATCCTACTTGCTAATAGGTGGAGGGGGGTGTGTGAATCACATCCAGAGATCGGGTGTTTAGGCGAGAGAGACTCCTTTAGATTTATTATTCCCATAACTTCTTCCAAGATGTGTTCCCTAGAACTTATTAATGCAATGACAAAATTAGGATAGCTAACTTCGCTTCGGCCGGAGGGTGTGAGAAAACATTAGTAGGAATTCTTGGTCGAGGAAAACTAGCATTCGTTAATTAGAAATCCATACTTGTACAATTTATGAATATCCGGAGGATTCATTGCCCAAAATATCTCTCGCTTTATGATTGATTACCATTTACTACTCTCTCATCAAGTTGGTTTCAAGCCACTTTCAATTTAGAAATTTAGATTAGAATTTCAACAACTTTTGAATAGTCTAGGTAGCGAGACAATTAGATAGAATTAGTAGCGTGGGTCCTCACGTAGGTTCGACATCCGCTTTCAAGGTCCGCTTCTAACTGCTTGGTACGACACTTGCAATTGCGGTATAAGCATAAGCATTAGGTGACTATCAGGAGGCCCGGCTCCCATTACTACGAGATCAAGGTTTGGGACAACCCGACTACTATAGAGGCTGACGGAGTATTGTCCTCCCCTTCTTTCCACATGTTTTTATGCTGCACGGGATGCGGGTTTGAAAACCTTCTTCTGACTGTTTTGATCAACTCCGGGACGCGCACACGGTATGTGTTGCTCTCCCGAGATTGTGGAGTTTGATCTCACTTACGGAGAGTTTTTGTGACCACTTTGGGCTGTTTTTTGAACTTATTTGCCCCAGATCAAAGATAATATCCCTCGGGTTCTCTCTCCGGAGGACCCGTCAAGCGATCCTCAGCGGGTGTGGCTGTAGCTCGAGAGCCATACTGGACATAACCTTCTTGTTCATGGTACCCGGATTAGCCATTGGGTTCTTATTGCCTCTCGCGCCGTCAATAGGTTTGCAAGGATCTTCACTTCATTGCCCGCATCTGGCGGTATGGAAATTATTGATGCTTTGAACCGGGGGGACCTTAAGATCAACACTCCGAGGCTATCAAGCGAGAAACTCTAGTGATGTTTGAGAGTGATGATGTGATTAAGCAGGAAATTACTCGAGTTGGATGGTAAACTGACTACATGATGGATCACTTACCCGTCTTGAGAGGCAATGGAAGTCCTTTGCTTGTGAGATTGAACTCCCACTGTAAAGAGGTCCAAGGACTTCTCCTAGACCCTCCAGATTGGTAAAGATTAGTGTAGTAATCAAAGGAGGAGAAAGAGAAAGAATATAGTGGAATATCTCTATGGAGTTTCCAAGGTGAAAGAGGGAGTGTAAGAAGGGCCGTTGAGAGAGAGAGAGAGAGAGCAGAAGAAGGCGTTCAGAGGTTGAAGACAAGTATCTAGAGCCAGAGGAAAGAACGTTTTCGATGTCTCTCTCATATGCTTTTATACCTCGTGTGTCCTTCTCAAACCACATTGGCAATGGGAACCGGTGGCGCTCAAGCATTTTAGTTCAAGCTCCCTTCATAAGGGAATCCCTACATGGGCCTATAGGAGAAAACTGAGTGGAATGCTCCCGAGCTACCACTACCGGTCTTCTAAAGATCTCTTGGCATGGCCTCTTTTCTTTTTCTCTCAAAGATTTCTCCTCTCTGCTTTTCTACCTCCTCTGCTTTATTTTTTCTTTCTTATCCTCCCTTCTATTTTTATCAGAGCCTCTTCCCCGACTAATGTTTGTTTTTTCCCTTCTTATCAACTCCCAAATAATCTTTCTCATGGTGGGCCGACTCATGTTATTGGGGTCTTCTCCTTTTTTTTCTCTTCCCGCTTCCTTGCTTAAGTGAAGCTTCCTCTACTACCCCTTTTCTTGTTCTCCCTTGCTTTTTATTTTACGTTTCTTTTTTTCTCCGAGAAGCTCTACTGCTTTTCTTTTTCTTTTTCTCTTTCCCTCAATCAAGATCCCTTCTCCCCTCCTCTTTTTTTTTTGTTTTTTATTCACCCAAAGAGATAACATCCCGGCGGTTCCAGATACTTAGGTATGCCACCATATCTCTTGCGGTCTCAATGTGACAAAGAACATCTGAGATCTTATCTAAAGAATTAGACAAGTCCCAACACATTTATCAAGTAATTTTTGTATTATTTTTATCTTAAATAAAAAAGACTGACTAGATAATACCATATATATTTTTATTTTTAAACTAAATAAAAATATTTTTTAAATTAAGATTTTGAGTTTAATAGAAATTTCAAAGCCAATGACATATCAAAACAAATGGAGTATTCACAATCAAATCGCTATTCTCTTTTCAAGAATTGGATGATAACTAAGATGCTCACTAGAGAGCTAAATTCTAGAAAATACCATGCCCACTCCAAAGATTAAATACTTTTGCATGGCTAAGCTGGGATGACAAAATCTCAACCTTACAAAATCTAGCAAAAGAAAATGGAAGGGGAAAGAACCTATTACTACTGATGCGTGGTCGAGGGATGAAAACAACTGATACATCTACTATTACAATACCCATAAAAAGTATCCGGAGAACCAGTACGTCTCTCTCTCTCATGCCATTTCCCACTTATACCTCGTGTGTCGCTATCGGACCAGGTTGACCATGGGAGCCATGTGGAGCATACACTCACGCATTCTGGCTCCACACCCCTTGGTAGGGGAATCTCTCGGGTGGGCCTATAGGGAGAAGCTAGTGGGTTTGTAAAAGCTACCCTACTACCCGGTCTTCTAACGATCTTGGCATGGCCTCTTCCCTTTTATTTCTCCAAAGGTTTCACCTCCTACTCTTCTTTTCCTAACTTCCTCTCTCTCCTTTTCTTTTTTCCTTCTTATCACTTTCCTATTTTTATCAGAGCCTCTTTCCCCTCAGTGAGATCTTTGTTCCCTTTCTTATGACTCCCAAATAATCTTCTCTCATGGTGGATGGCTGCGTCGTGAGAGGGCTTCTCCTGCTTTTTTTTTCTCTTCCCTGCCTTTCTTAAAGCATTGTGGCTTCCTCTACTATCCACTTTTTTTGTTGCTTTCCTTGCTTTTATTTTACTTTTTTTTTCTCAGAAGAGTTCTCTCTTTTCTTTTTTAACCTTCTTCCCGATCCAATCCCTCTCTCCTCCTCTCTTTATTTTTCCTTTTTTTTTTTTTTTGAGTTTTATTCTACCCCAAAGATAGCATCCCGAGGGGTTCGCAATATCATGTACCACCATAGAGCTAGGTATGGCAATAAAATGAACGTACAAAGATTTTATTTATTTATTTATTTATTTATTTATTTATTTATTTTAAATTTTTTATTATTTTTATATACACATAATCATGCAGGAGGGATGAGAACCAAGATGACAACATACTATGGAAACTCACAACAAATGGAGTATTCATGATCAAATGGCTATACTCTTTGAGGTGGATGATGTCTAAGATCTTTTGCTTTCTAGGAGCTAAATTACGGAAGAAATACCATACCCTTCAAATATTAAATACTTTTGCATGGCTAGCCTAGGATGAAAAAATCTCAACCTTACAAAATCTACCAAAATGAAAATAGAAGAGGGAAGAACCTGTACTACCAATGCATGGTAGAAGTGAAACAACAATACATCTACTATTTCAATGCCCATACTTGACTGTCTAGAAACACTTTTTATAAGTATTTGGCCTATCACAGGCAGCCTAAACAAATAGAGGACATTTTAAGGGCAGAAACATCATTTTTCAAGAAAATTGGAAAAGAGAGGTGGGGTGGAGACTTCTAGCGTGGTGATGGTAATAACCTAAAGCGTATGGATAGTAAAAAAAAAGAAAAAAAAAAATAGGAGATGCTTGCGTGATAAATACCTTTTATTCAAGAAACTAATCCGTACTATTGATTTTCTTATACTTTTACGGTTTTAGTGCGACTCTTTTCCAGCGAACTACCAAAGCTGCCTCTTGGTGGAATCAATAGCTAAATAAACTCTAATAGAGTTCACAAGGGAGGTAGATCACCCACAACGACAAACTTTGAAGTTAGCTGAGACCCCGACCTACGCATGGCCATTTGGAGAGGTGCCCAACAAAGGCTGAACTACCTGAGCAGCTCAACAAACTTTTAAAGAAGTCTAATGAAAATCGTAGCAACTTTTGAGCTGATTTTACAAATGTATTTATGCCTTGCATAGTTAAGGCTTTATAGCTCTACGCTTTTTTATGTGTACCCTTGTGTTTATTGTGTGTGAATGTTGTTTGTATCCACTTTATAAAATTAAAAAAGGAGTTAAAGCGTTTTTGTGTCCCCGTACTTTGACCCAATGTTCATTTTAGATCCTTTATTTTTTTACTTAGGCCATAAGAGACCCACTCCCCCAAAGGGCATGTCAAGGGGCGTAGGCACAGTAGTTTCTTCCTATGATCACTCGCCATACACTTACAAATCTGCGGGACTCGAACCTAGAAGCTTCAGTAGCTTACCGAGTGAATTACCCAAACCGCTTCCCGTTTACATGGTGGGGACTTTCGAACTGAGAGCGAAAATACTCGATCAAATTGAATTACCCAACTTACACGGGACCAGAGATGCAGCTAGACCAATGGTCCAACTTTGGTATTCTGGAGTTTTCTTCCTTGTGCTTTAAAATCTTCCATATAGTCCAACCAACTAGCACAGGGTTTTGTTTAATCGTCATAAGTATGCGATGTGGCGGCCACATGTGGTACTCAACTTAAATACGGTTAATTTTGTGTGCCATGTGGCGTACCACATCGACATACATATGTCGTCATTTAAAAATTAGTTTATTTGAAATCCATTTTGTCATGCCGTATCATCTTAACCTTGCCACATAAACTGTATACGACCATTAATAGCCACATGCTGCTTTGCCCAGCGTCGGCACTAGTAACATATTGGGACAAAAACCCCCAAAGTACGAGGGGGTAGTATCTAAAATTTTTAAAATGCATTAATGGAAATGAACATTTGGGTCAAAGTCTGAGAGACAAAATTAGAGGTTTTATTCAAGAAAAAATAGTGAGAAAGATATAAGAGGTATTTGATTTTTTAATTTAATTTTCTACCTATAAGAGCTCATATTGGTAAATTTTTTGCTGTATCTATAATATTTAATATTTTATAGCTTCCTAATTATCTAAGACATAAAATGTAATACTTTATATTAGAGTTTCTGGGATTATATGTAGAAATTCAATTTATCTGAGTTAAAATAGGATTTAGTTAAAATGATGTTCACTTTCAATCAGAATTTAAATACAGTCTTAGAAAAACTTTGGTATAAATCAAAATAAATAAAGCATATATTTTATGTCAATTTATTTATATGTATTATGTGTTCTATCCTTCTAAATATGAATCTATTGAAAAATAATCTTTCAGTAAAACCTTTTGGAATCAATAGAATTATTTAACTTTGAGACGAGTTATAACTTATAATGTGGTGTTTTTCACCCCCGCTAATAGCAGATTGCTTGACGAAGTTAAAATAAACATAAACTTATAATTATCTTCATAATTATTTTAGATTTTATTTTTATCAAAACAGAAATTATCTCTAAAAATTTATAGATAAATATTTTAGTCTTGGTTTACTAATGAAGTGATAAGTGATTAAG